>JBBPME010000153.1:0-46503 GCA_038090155.1 Rossbeevera pachydermis
TTCATTCGTACTGTAGGGGCGTACGACTGTCTGTGGATGGGAATCTGCAAATGGAAGATGGAGACGCCAACGACGGGAGGCTCGAGAAGCTAAGCAAACGAACTCCGAAAGCTTGACAGAGAAGGACTCGCAAGCAGAAGAAGTGGCTGTCGCGGTGGCCATCGCCGCCAACTAAAAATGTAATAAGCCCAAGTGCCATGAATGCTGAGCGTTCATTCGATTCCAGTCGCAACTTTTACTGTAATAAGTCGACTCGGAGCCCTGGATCACGATACTTACGAACGTCTTTGGAGGGTCAATTTCAGTCCTGTCATCCGTTCCTTCATAATTATGCAACGAGGTTTGAGAGGACCCTAGTTATCCCCCTGCCAGTGATCACTTCCTTGCAATGCTCGATTCCAACATGTATTCAGTGTATTCTTACCTGGCTACTAAATGAATACCCTCGATTAGAATTGCGTGACGGGAAGTACAAAAGTACTTTGAGGCGGGAGTCTCAAATATAGGATAGAATAAGGTTGCTCTCGATAAGCAGTAGCATGGAAACACGTAAATAGAGTTCATGACACAAGATAGTACAGTACAGCGACATGCTACGACAACGACGGGTAATGACGATACATGATCTACACGGAGACGACGAGACCTTACGGAGAAAAACAAATAAGGTTGTCCCAAAAATAAAGCAAGATCATTACCAAGCTGAAACAGTTGGATGATCCCCCTAGGACATCATTTGCCCTAAGAAGGCCGGGGCATAGTCCCGACGGGGCCACACGGAACGCAACTGGGCGTGGATTTAGACGCATAGATCGAGCTTGAAGAGGCAATACAACAACGTTGCACTCTGGCAAACGGGGCATTCCGACTTTGCAACAATAGCCTGCGTGATGCACCTACCATAAAACGGAAGGAAAGAAGACATTCATCCTCCGCGCCATGTCCGCAACGAGAGAACGGACGGACCTCTTACAAAACAAATGACCACATATTGTCGCAGTCATGTCCTCGCATGGATTCCGCATACAGATGCGACAGTGAAGACGATGTGTCGGGCCACCCGCATGCGGTTGTGGTGGCACGGCCGCATCCGAGACCGGTGCGCTTCTCGGGTCAGCTGAACCTGCGGCCATCTCCAGGGATTCGACAGAAGAGCACGAAGGAAGTCGCAGAGGAGTTCGGCCCGATGAAGGCGAACCAGCGCTAGTGACTACCAACAACGCGCGGTTTTCCCGGATATAGTCAGGAATCCCATCGGCCGAAACGAACACGACCGAATGGCTAGACGTAGTCGACGAGTTTTGTGTACTACTACTGTTCAACGTCAGTCGGCCGTTCCCATGCGATGCGGCGAAAGTGGATAATACCTTAAATCCGAAAACCCCTCGGCAGATATGGTGGATACAGGAGACGGAGGTCGGGTATCGTTATTGATAGCCGCGTGGGTCATTCCGGACGCGTGTAACCGCACCTGACTGACATCAGTCTTGCTGCCATGTTCGGACGGCGCTGGCGAGGGAGGCATATATGGGTGTATGCTAACGTCCGGCGAGTCCTCCGCGCCAGCGTCAAGCACCTTGGTGGCTACCTCATTCACACTCTCAAACTCGGGCAGGATGGATCGCTGGGGTGATTGTAACGGGCTTTCCTGGATCTCGTCCCCAGGCTTCACCACCACAGGGCCACGTTCAAGTTCCTCACAAGTGGATCGCACAGTATCATCCTGGTTCGTTCTGGGAGCTTCCTCATCTGGAGACTCGGCATCAAGGCTCACCTGGTATCAATCAGTAGGGTGCCAAGCTACAGCTTGGCACTCACATTGTTGCTTTCAGGGCGCTGCATCGCTATCTCCGCACCTGGGTGCGCGTGCTTGATGTGCTACGGAGGGAGATAAAAAAACGTGCTCGCCCCAACAGCATGTTGATCGTACAAACCTTATTTAACTCGGCCAAATTCCGCTTCCCCAGGCCGCAGAACATGCACGATGGATGCGCGGGGGAGTCTGCATAGTGCAATTCGAGAGTGCTGTGCTCGACGACGATGCCATCACAATCCCAACAGACCACCGCTGGGTGGTCCGATTCCACGTGCTGGATAGATACCATATCAGTAAATGGTGTCATCGGTGATACAAATTCAAATTTCTTACGGCGCAAAGGGCAAGATCATCGGCAAAAGGCTTGCTGCACTTGCTGCAAGTCGGGTGACTGAGCATATGATCCTGCATCATCTCATCCGAGCAACAACGAGTCAGACAAAGCTGACATGACACTGATTGAAGGCCTTCTAGGTGTTGCTGAAGTGAGGAAGCGTCATCGAACTGAGAGTAGCAGTGCGAGCAGTGCGGGCGAAGCATAGTAGTACGAGTAGCACAGATGTGACCTCGTGAGGCCTCGACACTATCATAGATCTCCATGCAAAGCATGCACCGGAACATGACATCGTGACGATCCATAGATTCGCCTTGGTGGTTGTCATTAGGAGAGACCACATTCTCCCGATCATCCTGCGCGGGTTCGCCCGCACTTGACAGTCGGATACATATAGAGCACCTGCAGTGCTCGGCGGAGTGATCACCGCCACAAGCCTGTTCGTTGCGAGTTATCTCGCTGTCTGTGGCGGTTACTCCGTTGATCGGGTGAAACATTTCTCCTTCGCCCAGCGAAGAATTTGGCATAGATGGAGAAGCGGATGACTCTGATCCTTCAACCGTGTGTTCGGCGGCAGTAGACTCTTCCTCAGTAATCTCCATGGATCCTATGTTGCTTGATGACTGCGAACCAGGCCGTAGCGAACGATCGGAAGGCGCCGACGTGAGAACATTGACAGGCTTGGAAACACAGGACACCTCGTGATTAGTCTTCGAGCTTTGGGTGAGGAACATTTCTGTACAATACTTGCACTTCGAATGCGGAATCATCTTGTGCGACCGGAATGCTTCCTCCCCGGTAAGGCTCTGACCACAGAGCATACACTTGAACACAGTATGTTTCGCATCCAGATGCAGCCTCCGAGATTCGACCGATAAAAATTCACGGACGCAGTAAAAACACTGGAAGATGTGCCTGGCATGTTCGTGTTGGTAACGAGCGTTTTCGGAATCGAATTCGCTGTTGCAAAAATGACACTCGAACGTGGGTGAGTGTTTGGCCTTTTGGTGAGCCAAGCGGCCTGCATCCGTAGCGAACTCCTTATCGCAATATTCGCACTCAAACATGGACGGGTGTTTGGCCTTTTCATGAGCCAAGCGGCCCGCGTCGGTGGTGAATTCCCTGTCGCAGTATTCGCACTCGAACATAGAGTGTCTGTCTTGTTCATGGGCCAAGCGGCCGTTGTCGGTAGAGAACTCTCGATCACAATAGTGGCATTTGAAGGAGGGATGCTTGGACTCCCTATGCTAATAAGGGATTGTCAGCCGATTTACTACGATGAAGTGTTTCACAAAGAGTACTGACCATCCTGACGGCATTGGCGTCCTTAAAGGAGCGATCTGGACACAAAGGACAGACAGCCATTGCTAGGTTAGTGTGGTAGTAACAGTAGCTGACCCGTTGACCAGTCGACTGTTTCGGTTCACACGGTTCAAACGCACCCCTAATTCATGATCGATCTCAATATAGTATCAGTCTACTATGGGAACATACATACAATTCATAAATCGACAATCGACATCAAGCACGAACATACAAGTACAGGTTATCGCAACGAAAATAGCAGTAGAATTAGGACTCGAGATGATTCATACTCAAACCGACGTATCGATGCGGAAGAGGCAATACAGCAACGTTGGTGCTTCACAGACAGGGCAGTGTGGGTCTTTCATAATCGCTGCAGAAATACAACTGTATCTAGTTTCAGACGCTGCCAGAGAGGAAATCATTCAAGGTTACACATACTCGTAACAAAACAAGTGGCCACATGTCGTCGTTGTCGGTTCCTCACAGTGATCTTTATAGCAGGACCTGCAATGGTATGATGGTGAGGGCGTAGGAATCCCATTCGGACGTCGGTTGTATCCCCGAGGGGATACAGGATTTGTTTGCCAGTTGGACCATTTTCGGGTTGGCCGCCTAAGAGCCGAAAAACGTGGTAATTTACTGATACCTGCGTATCACATCATGAAAGGGGCCAGTTATGTGTAGAGCACTGAATCAACGCATACCATTCGTCTTCAAATTTCCCGGTCGTGGGAGGATGACTGGCGGATCAAGAGATGAGTCACTCGACGTTGATTGCCTGTCCCATACAGGCTCCGACATGATGTTGTCTTCGAACCGTACCTCTCGGCGGCGTCCTCGTTCTCCTAGATTGAGTCCAGCGGAAGATAAAATGGGCGATGAAATACCAGGGCTACGGGAGATCGGAGGGGACGGCGGTTCTTGTGCTTGATGTGTGAGGGACAGATACGCTCTCGCCTCGCGAATATACTCAGGTGTCATGCTCGCAGAGACGCTGATGCCAGCTGACTCGGGAGAGATAGAGCTAGGGTATCCTGATTGACTGAAAAAAAAACCACGTTAATGAAAGACGCGGTACGTCGCAACAGAGGGTCTGACCACCACCTTGCGCTACCAGTTAATTGTGTGGAGCTTGGAACCAGCAAACATAACTGTGGGATGCTGTGATCGGAATTTGTAGTTTGACCTGCAGAAAGCGTCCCGTTCATCCCTTTGGATGAAGTTGTAGAGCGGGGCTGCGGCGAACTTCGAGAATCTGCATCACTTGTCATCGTCCAACTCGATGTAGTTGATGGAGATACGGCACCCGAGTCTGGTAATTTCACGACCGGAGATATCAATGGAGGCGAGCGCGCAAAAGAACTACTAGATTCGCTATCCGCGTCATCGTGCTCCACAACTGTTACACCGTCACTGGTAATTGCATGAGAGAGTGGGAGCAATGTGGATGATTCAGGCCTCGGACTAAATGGGCTGTCAGAATCGACCGATCGGATGGTCGACGCGTGTGAAACCAGGGGTGTACCGACTGCAGGGAGCGTCGACAAAGGAGAGTGATCAAATTCAGGGGATGCCTTGAGGTCGCGGCCAACGTCCAGAGATAACGACTGGAGAGTCGCATTCGTATTCCACGGATGACCATGGGCAGGAGAGTGCTGCTCGACAGATAGGGTAGAACTGCGTGAATGAGACCCCAACGAGCCACCGGACTCAGCGATTACCCTTTGGGAGGCAGGACTAGAGCAACTGCTCAGACTGGGAGGTAGAGGGATGAATGACGCATATGGGAGGCCAGCACTTCCTTCGAATCCCCAAACTGGGTCGAAAACTCGGGTACACGATAAAGGACTGCAAAGTTCGTCGTGGAGGATTTTGTCCTCAAGGTCGCGTTTAACGTACGCATGATGCTGATCATCTAAGCGTGGACGGTGAACGGCAAAAAGATGCTGCAAAACCGAGGTTAGTCTATAATTGCATTTCTTATTTTTCTAGGTCTCACGTATTGGTACCCTTCCGCGTCACTAAACCTGACATTGCAATCTTCGCATTTAGGATGGTTGAAAAAATGCGCGATATGATTCTGCAAGATATCTGGTGTGTCAAAGTGCCACTGGCAGAGATAACAATGACACTCGGGATGTACAGAAGCTCCATGCTGCACGATCCGAGGTCAAGCCCGTCGAGGGTAAAAGTAGACGAAACTTATCACTTACGTCAGTGTAGTCATACTGATCTTTGAACCCGATACCACATTTCTCGCACGTGGGATGTTTCTGCGACCTCAAGTAGTGACGAGGAAGTTCTTCCGAATCAAAAAATTCACCCTCGCATACATCACAAGCGATACGCGGGTGCGTTTCTTTGACGTGCTGCGAAACCCAATGAATAATAGCATGACAATTACATTCAATCGAGCATAGCACTTACTGCCATGTATGTTCCGCTGTCTTCAAATCCAAGGTGACATTTCTCGCAGTGAGGGTGAACATCGTTTGGGGCGTCCTTGTAATGTTCGAGGAGCTGGTCTTCCTCGGCATAAGCCAAGTCACATGAATGACACACAAAAGGTGACCGATGTTGTTCTAGATGCTCCTCCAACGCTCTCATATCCATATAGATGCCGTCGTGACAAATGGGACATGAGTGAGCTGTAACTATGTGGACGTCGAGTTCTGTCTGAGACAAATAAGTCTCGTAGCAGACATCGCACCGGTGTGCTGCGATTGCGTGAACCTCTACGTCAGGCTCGGTGGGAAAATGGTCGACGGTGGACTCTGGCCTTGGTTCCAAGGAAGGGGGATGGACCAAACCCACGTGCTGATATACCAAAGTAAGCATCAGAAGCCCACTTAACCCCAAATCGAGAGACTTACCGCGTGTAATGCGTTATCGTCCTCGAAGCCAAGGTGACAAACGCCGCAAACTGGGTGATGATTATCTGAGGCAGCGAAATGAAGGATGCGCTCCTCTTCTGTTTGGTATCGCGTCCCGCACTGCTTGCATACAACAGGATAAGAGTGCCCGATCATGTGATCAGATAAAGTTTGGGCGTCTCTCAGAATGCCATCCTGACATATGGCGCATGAGTGGATAGTGTCCACATGTCGTTCAAGCGCAGCTGTGGAAGGACAGATGGTATGGCAAATGACACACTCCGCCCCAGTAGGATGTTTCGCGGCCGTATGGGCTAGCAAGCCAGCTTGACTTTTGAATTCTTTGCTGCAAAGGTTGCAGGTGAGACCTTTGTTGCGTGTATTGGAAGTGATGCTCTTGTCGCTTGCGGACTGAGAGCTCGCCGGGCGGACAATACCCGGACTGGGGCTTCTATGAGAAATGAGGGTGGCTCCTGAAGCTGCATCTTCATGGCCAGTACTGAATTGAGCGTTCTGGTGCGCCTGCTTGAAGTGATCGTTCCACTCCAAAAGGGAAGCGAATAAGTGACTGCACTTGGAGCACGAGATCTTCCCATGGGAGGACCGATGCGCCTCTAGCTCGGCAAGAGAGTCGAAGGTTGCATGGCACTGGCTGCAGCAATGAGCAACATACTGCTCGGGCACGTCCAACTTGCCGACGATCGCATCTTCATCAGGCACAACGGAAGATTGAGGGCCTCTGCGAGCTTCCGATTGGTTAGCAATTTCCTCTGAGCCTGCAAATCTGGAGGTCACTGGACGAGTCGGATAGTGCCGCTTAGCCTTCTGGTGACTGGCTAAAGCGAATGGAGAATTGAATTTCTTGTTGCAAACGCAACATTGGGTGGCGGGGAAGGGCTGAAGAGTGGGAATATGCCCCACAGGGTTGGGTGGAACTTTCGGGTGCACCGCGGACACATGCTAGACGGTCAAATGGTCAGAGTTGGACGGTCG
Organism: Rossbeevera pachydermis; assembly: GCA_038090155.1. Classification (NCBI taxonomy): domain Eukaryota; kingdom Fungi; phylum Basidiomycota; class Agaricomycetes; order Boletales; family Boletaceae; genus Leccinum; species Leccinum pachyderme. The sequence continues at coordinate 7,325 of JBBPME010000153.1, forward strand.
CCTGAGAAATTATTCAGCGGCTAACATTCGTCAGTTCCCTGACTTCGAGGAACGAAGGCTGGTTGCCAGCCGGGCAAAGTAGGCAGTGGGGCATAATGGGTAAGATCTTAGTATCTGCGAAGACTCGCTGACCCCGGGGAAAGTCTTAAAAGAGACCATAGCCCATACACGACTTCGCCGCGTGTTCAACTGAAGGGGCTGCCCACCTCACTTCGGCGATTGACCCGGATGCGGATTTGTGTGTCCAGAAGCCATACATTACACCGAGCATGCTTTTCCAATGCGCACTGCGAATATTGATTCTCAAAAACGGCAAAACGAGATCTTGATGAGTGATTCTCCTTGCGTCCGACGCCAGGTGGGACTGAGTTAATGAATCTAAATGGCCAGGAAATCGATCAATGACTGTTACGTTTCGAAGCTGCCTGAAGGTCTGTGATGTATTAGACAGCTAGAAGCTCCCTTGAAAGGTTTCGCTGAGTTTTACTTCCACAGTCGACCAACGGAGGGGAATTTGCCAGTGGAGTTTGGATTCAGAAAACAGCGAACCGCGACCTTCAGCAGCAACCCTGCCGCGGCTTGACCAAGGCTCACGCGCTCACGTTTCGCAGGTTGACGTTGCCACGATTAACCTATTCATTGGCTTTCGTGGCTTCTAGAACCTGTAGAGCGTACAGCTTGCTCATTTGAATCAACTTCTCGGAGAACTGATCACAGCAGTGAGGCGGCGCCTTCGAATTTGTTGAAGGATCTCACCAGGTAACGCGAATGTTTCTCAATGAAGACGGTCGAGATTTACTCTCATTTCATTAGGAGCCACTCGTACTCGCGATCGTTCACAATCCATTACTGCTTTTTTCGAATCACATTCCGCCACTTGCTAATCCATCTGCCACTTGCTCAGCCAACTCACAATTTGACCGTGAACGAATTCACCCTCGAACCGGTTCAAAGGGTTTCGCTCGGTGGGTCTTCGACGAACAGCTCCTCGGATCCCACACCCCCTCCGCTTTGGTTCCGACCGACTATGCTTCTGAATGTGGCTCGGATATTCCTATACACTTCGCAAAGCCCATCTTGATGCAAGATCGATGCATTGAGATGGGCTCTGCTAACCGGTATACTTCCAAGAATGGTGAACTCACCTTGTTCAGAAACTCTGAGATAGGTCTGGTAGAAAATAATCGCCACATTGGCTCCCCATTTGACCACCTCTGAAAGAAAAACGACGACTCCCTCGCCACACCACCCTTGCTAACTGAGGGTTTTGCAGTTACCGACTTCTTTCTTTCTTTCTTTTTTCATGAGGGTATGTAAAAATGATGTGGTGTGGTAACTTGAATCTGACATATCAGACAGTCATTTATGGTTCCCGCTTTCAAAGCACGGGGCACAAAGAGCCCGTGAAAACATTATATGTTTAAATAAATACACCAATTCTATTCCAAGAATAATAGATACATTTTACTAGACGAACTGGACGGGAATTACGTGCGCAAGTCACGTTAGTCCGAGATAAAGGGCTGATAGGCAGCACGCCATGCTTTGAGGCCGCCTCTCTCGATGACGTCCTCAAGGATAGTAAGCATCTGCGACTTGAAAAATGTTAAACACTCACCCCATGGCAAGGGATTATCCGGTCAAAATCCCAAGATGCCACTGTCTTTGCATCGCGTTTCATCGCTCTGCAAACAACATTCGACATGGACTGTTACACGAGAAGGGGTTATTCAACTCACTCGATGTCAGTGGTGACACCCTGAAGGACTCTTTGGTGGGCCCATGAATCTGGCTTCAATGTTGCTTGAGGGATCCATCTGGAAGATTTCGAGTACTAAAAACCGTTAAGGTAGCTACTCGATTAGCAACATCGAACCACCCAACTTGTTCAGTGGCTGGTAAATTGAATATCAGATCTGCTTGGATCAGAGACCTGGAAGGGATGTGAAGGAATGCGACGTCCTTGTTTCTGATACCAGAGAAAAAACTAGTAAAACTACTACTGAGTCCCCTGATCGGTGGCCTGCTCTTTCTTGACGGACGTACCAGTGCTTGATCTTGAAAACAGAATTAATTACACACGCTGCGTTCGTTGAGCTCACTCACATCTTCTTCAAATCCGTAAAGCGTGTTCGGCGGATCACGGCCCCATACTAACGCAAGTTGGTAAGCCCATGATATCGCCACACACCGCAATAGCTCGGGACTGGAATCGGGGAACAAGACACGCACGTCCATCGAATGCAAATGATTTTTCGTTCATTTTCTTGATCGTGTCCTCTACCCCAACGACCTTTGCATCAGGGTACACCCTTTTGAAATCCAATAGATAGAGATGGTGGACGGTATCCGGATTGATGATGTACCTGATCACGCATGAGAACGATCTATCACTTCATTGCGCCTGAGGTCATACTTGACAGGACCAAGCTCATTGATCTTGGTTTTTGTTTCGGGGTCCAGAGGAGTCGAGGCGAGCACCCAAACACCCCCGTCTTTTAATTTGACGGCAGTGGATCTACCGCCGATAGGGAATATGCCATGTCTGGCAAACGGACTAGAGGAAACGTCGGGGAACTGGTTGGCAGTGCGATCGGGTTAGAACATACCGAGAGAAGGTCCAAACATTCTTTGTAACCTGTTTCAACCACACTGTAGCGTATGGTTCAAATCATTGGAAGTCTGACGATGTTACCTCGCGGATAATGGTATCGCCCATGCTTTCTTTCTTCGCGTGCTTCCACACTGAGCGATTCAGTGGAAACCTTCTGACGTGGAGGTTGTAGTGAGGCCCGAGTGAGGCGAGGCAGAGGGTAGGTTAGTACTACTAATACCTCATGATGATGACGTCAGGCAAACACGCGCAGAAAACGCCAAAGATGACAGGTGATATGTATGATGACGATGATAGTATATTTTATCCGAATCAATTGACATAGGGTAGTAGTCTGAAAGTAAGTACCGTGTTATAAAATCGTGCCTAGCTGGTAATATTAAGTACATGTTGATACTAGACCTAGTTTAGTCCCCGACCATTTGGAGCACTGTGATAAAATGTTGGCGAGTCATACATGAATGCATCTATTTCGGAATCGGAACCACTATCGTCCGCAGACTCGTCCGAATAGTCGTTCGGTTTGCCGAGATGAAAGATGTCCGTGAATGGTGTCTGCGGTGCATCGTTCGAGCTGTCCGTCGACCGGGCGATGATGGATGCCACGCGTTCCTCGAGTTGCTGGCTTGGTAGCAAAACGCGAGAATGTGATTTCGTGTTTTGGAAAAATTCGCTCAACTCGTGTAGGTCTTGGACCAATTCTCCGAGGTCCCCATCCAGTGTGTCGGCGAAAGACATGATCTGTGAGCGTGACTCGAGGTTGATATAGGATGGACGCAAGGAACCGATGCACGTTTGTGCGACTGCCATCATGTTGTTCCTGCAAATGGACCTCCGGAATTTGACTCGAGAAATACACCACCCCGAATTTTCAGGAACCCCAAATATTTCCCCCTCGTCTGCAGCGCTGGTGTTGAGCGAGGTATGCATGCTCATACGGAGAACGTTGCGTGAATTTTGTCCCCCGGACACCTTGATGGGTTCCTCAAGGACGTCGAGTGCTTGAGGAGCCAGATCACCCTCGACAAGGCGGAGTAATGGCATGAGGTGCTCGGTTGCGAGCGACTGCTGCATGTTTTGAGGGTCACGTTGCTGGAAGAACACCTTCAACACCTGCATTGCGTGGATGCGGACCCAGCTCTCTTTATTTAGCACCAGGCCAAGAAGCAGCGTGGCAATATCAGACCAACATGTGGCGGAAAAATACTCGCGAAGCCCAGTGACGGATTGCCGAAGGAAGTCGTCCTTGGTGCGAAAGCGATTTTTCACAAAGGAGGTCATGATACGAGAGATGCTGTCCCAGCCTTCTTTTGAGGCAAGGTTAGCAATCGAAGTGCAGAAGTCATCGAGGGCAGGATCACGAATATCGCTAGACATGGAATGCAAACACCACGGAAGGCATAGCGCAAACACATCACAGACGCGGCGTTCTGAAAGTTCGATGAGCCGGGAGTCTGAGACTCTAATGAGCTGCTGAAGAGCTATGAAAGTGTCAGCCATGGTAGTGGCCGAACACAAGCCACCAAGGAGGCATGCTTGTAAACTGTACACGCCATTCCAAGACTCCGGACGCTGAGCCAGTACCGATTCGACGAGTTCCGCGTTGTCTAAATCCAGCTTTTCAAGTAACGTGATCAAGAGGCTAACAGAAGCGGCGAATTCCGATTCAACAACTGTCGTGAGACACGATACCGTTGTCCAGAAAAGACGGGGGAGGAGGGTGGCGTCGAGGTCATTGGATGCCACGGAGACCGTGAGGGTAGATATGATCGCCTTGGCAAAGTTGTGGAGCTCGGTCTCGTCGTCACTTATAGTGGTGCACAGACGACTAAGTATATGCCCGAGGACATCTTGAGAGAGAGGAACGTCTAGCAATCGGAAGATCTGCAGAGAGCGTTTGGCGATGCTGCGGATATGGCAATGTTCAATATAGGATATCGACAATGCAGCTAGATTCTTTTTCAGATCTGGAACAAATTGCCCAATGACAGACACCACTTGATTGACAATATACTTCATTCGAGGCATGGCCACCTCTTCCACATCACTTTCTGACCAAAAAAGGATGTCCCCCTGCCCTTCCATGGTCGAAATGATTGATAAAAGAGGGCTTCGTGTGGGTGGCACCACCTTGTCGTTCGCAAACGGGTACCGAGGTACGCAAGCTCTCATCAACTGAAAGAGCATCCGGCGCGCGGCTAATCGCAACATTGAGACCCGATGGTCTATATGAGAGAGTACTGCCAAGAGAATGACCGGTATTTGTTCGTGGTGTGTCCACATGCGTTCCAGTGAGACAGACCCAATGTACACCATTGCATATTGAGCGGAACCCAAGAGTTGGCGAGGCTGATCGTCCGCAAACAACACGTCGAGATCAGACCACAGCTCAAGCTCCTCCGGAGTCGGCTGTTCGAGCCGGTGTTCAAATGTGGGTAGCATCCTTTCGGGACCACAAATGTTACAGAGCTCCTGGAAGATCTGAACTCCAGCAACTGAACGAGACAAGGATGCAATGACTTCTGAGGCGCACTTGACAAAGGCATACGTAGCGACCTTGAGGGATTCATTGACTAAGAAGGATGCAACGGCGCGTCCAGCTAACGGATCTGGCGCCTCAACCAGCCGAGCCCAAATAGCGGCGATTTGCTCTGGTTGTGCATCACTAAACCGCTTGGTAAGAGCAAGCAAGTGATACACTACTGAGCTGCCCTTCGAGGTCAAGGCCAACTTCGAAGTGTCAGGAGCAGTGATTTCGAGGTTCGGTATCCAGTATTCCAAGCTTTGCAACATAAGATGACAGACTCTCTCGTTACCAAGACGATGGACACGCAAGAGAAGTGCCGTGGCTTCTGCGAGAACGTTGAAGGACTGCTCTGGATGCTCCCCTGAAAGACATTCGCCAACTAGTCGATGGACTTGCAAATAGACGCTCGGCGTGTCGTTGGTCACCATTGTTTCGAATTCGGCCATGGCGATCACGCCAGCGGACTGCTCATGAATGGCCACCAGAACATCGAATGCATGCCGTCGTATCGTGACACTGGAATGACACAGGTTTGCTAATCCAAGGCAAGTGACTTGCGCAAAGGTGATTAAGTGGCTTGGAACGTTGCAGACCACATCCGTTATGGTTTCGAAGAAGGCAGTGCTGCTTAGGGCGGTGGTACTGGCGTCGCATAACCCCCGACGAAGAGCATCTGCAAGGAGATCTGCGCCTGGGTGGGGCAAGACGAGGAGTGACCGTAACGCTTTCCTAAAAGTGAAACGATAAGTCAGATATATCAAGTGTGAAATTTCATGGCTAACTTGGCAGAGGTCACCAATGGGGCTTGTGCGTCCTCAAATACGGCATGAATTCGATCCAGAATATGAGCAGCCTCAAGTGGCTTAGGGTGATCCAAGACGGGTCGTTCAATCGGAGAGATTGATTCAACAGTGTCGGTAAAACGATAAGCCCTTTGCTACCACATGTCAGCAAGCAGATCGTGGTTCATGATAAAACTTACACAAAGAGACGACATGGCACCAACAGATGCGTGCGACAACAACTTTGTTTCGTGCTGGAACCGCTCGCCAGCGTCCGACTCCGCCTCGGGGTCCTTTGTGGCTGCGGCAGCAGCTCTCTGCATCAAGATGTACCTTGTTCTGGAGGATTCGCTCTGTGGACCATATTGACACCATTCTTCACACATGCGGTACAGGGAGAGATGGATGTTGAACGGGGTACCGTCAGCTACTGGGAGATCCTCCAAACCATCGAAAAGCTGCTCAACCAGTCCACAGAAATAGCGCCGCAATCGCTGGAGGGTATAATTATCACGATTCTCGGGTGCGAGAAGGAATGCCTGTGTGTTTGTGACAAATTTCAGTGCAAGGGTTAGAGCATCTTGTTTGCTTGTCGACTTGAGGGCATGGAGATGCGAAGCAGTGAGGTGGTAGATTCGACTAACCGCCGAATGGAGACGAGCTTGTCGACGAGGACGAATCCCTGTTGTGTGCAAACCTGGCTTGGTACGACTTTCGTCGTAAAATCGATGAGATGTGAAGAGATTGAGATCCTCGAGGAGCTGAGGATAACCCTCAAGTGGAAATGAACTAATGGACAATACAGCAGCATCTCGAAACGGCGTGTAATCCACGTCAAGAAACGGTGTTAGGTGCTTGAACAAGTAGCGCGTCGTCGACATTCTCTCCCGCTCGAACGTTGATTCCGAAGGGCCACGGGTGTGGTCACGACCTGCTTGTGTCATCGCGGGCCGATTGTCTGACACTGCTGCAGTTGAGCAGAGGACCCTAGTCCAGATGTACCACTGGTCGACTAGAGCGATATTGTCTTTCACCAGCTTGTATCCCTCGCGCTCTGTCGAGCGCGGCGATTGCATACGACTCCCGGAAGATATCCCAGCAAGTCGAAGCATCGTTGGATGATACCGTGAAGTCGCAGCCTCGACGATAGCCCTACAGTTGGGGACAAGCTTGCCGCCGTTTGACATGGAAGCCCGCATGAATGTCGGATAGATGAACCGCCATATTTTGTGATCTTTCTCTCCCTTGCTGTCCGCGATCCGAAGAAGAGCATCAGGTTTCGCGCATCTCCTCCACTGTTGAAGACGATCTAACTCGGTTCGATCCAGCAATTCATCGAAACCTTGCAGGAACGGACATTCCTTCGTATCACTCTCGAATAGGTATGAATATAGGATCGAGAAAGTAGTAAGGTCGCTGGTAGAGTTGGCCTCCGTTGCGAAATCCTTGCAAAGGGGAATGAGCGAGCGTATAAGTTTGACACCAACACAGCGGACGGGCATCAACTCATATGAAATGAGGAACAGTGCACCGAGTGCTATTTCCTCGGCCTGCTGAAGAACAGCCGGTATATCGCTTCCAGGCGAGTCCTGCTTCAATTTCCGGGGGAGTCCAGTAATCCACGTATCCACTACTCCAGCCCAAAGATTCAACAGCCTTGCGCTTTCGAGGAGAATTCGATGGCCGCTTCCTTCCCGCTCGACATTCTTGGGGTCAAACAAAAACGCAGTGAAGCATCTGAGCACGGTCGGCGCATACGACGCGTCCTTCATAAACCTTCTCAGAGCCGCCCCTGCAACTTCGCCCACCCGAGGCTCCACATGCACGACGCCTCGTAAAAGCATATCAACCGCGTTGGGAAGGGGGATGGATGGGGTGTGCAGACACCGTGGCCATGACTGATAGCATGTCTGTAGGATGCTGATGTGTGAAACCAGGTGGTTCGGATACGCCACGGCTCCTTCTGGATGTCGACGGATGACCAGGCTATGGGATTCTTCAAAAGATGACGCACTACCAGATGCAGAACGTGCCAGTGACCATTGCTCATCGAAGACAGACATGTGTCCAACTGCCTTGAAACATGATTGTGCAACGGTTGAGGTTGCTGCACCAAAGCGGTCGACAAAATCCTGGATACCAGGCTTCGAGAGCACCAAAGGCGAAAGAATGTCCGAAGAGGAGGGATAATCATCCCATGATGGTATCGTCGAAAAGTCCGCGCTGGATGGCCAAGTTGGTGTAGGTTCGTCGCGCTCGAGGCCATGTAATGTCAAGAGGACTGCCTGCACCAATATCCCAACGCGCTCAGGGGCCAATGTGCCGTTGGCGCTCGTGGATTCTTGCAGGAGCTCCATGCAGAAGTCGCGGCCATACTCAAAGTAACGAGAGATAATGAAGTGGACAACACAAATAAATGGTTCAAGATGTTCTTCAGGTGGAAAGACAAATGGCCGACCCGTAGGGAAAAAGTGCTTCAGGATCCCATCTAGTCTTGAGGTGCTAGTTGATGCAGGCTCTTGGCAGCGGTATAGATATGTCCAGATCAAGCGGACTACACCATTCAGAACGGGAATGCGATAGGGTTTGTCCTATAAAACAGTTAAGCATTGCAGGGTCGGCAAGTCAGAGCAAGTTGGGGCACCTTCAATTTACCGATCCCATACTCAAAGCACGCCATCCAGTTTTTTAGGAAAAATTGGTGCGGTGCCACACACAGAGCTGTAACTGCCAACGGATAGGCGACATGCCAATATCGGGGTTTCGACATCATCTCCTTCGCACGAGGATAAATCTTCTCCATTGCTTTCTCCCATTGCGGATGGTTTACTTCAGCTTGAGCAACCTGGATAAAGTTTGTTCAGGTGTATGCACCAGCAACGGATCAAGTTCCCACCTTGCCGATGGGATGCAACAGTCGCGTGAGTGTCTCCGCAAAAGCCACTTTGAAACGCAAACCGTGCGCGTTCTCGAATGACTTCGCCAAGGATTCCATGAATTCAGCGCCTTCCTCAAACGCCTCCGGTGGCCACACCTATGACCGCATTAAGTTGCTACGACGACTACTCTTCCATATATCTTGGCTTACTTTTATTTGTACATACCGCAAACCTTTCACCAGATTCTCGAACTTTGTATCCAAGTCTTTCGCAACTTGTCCATGCGACACAGGCGCAAGTTCGTTAAGGAACCGGTCTGTGACACTCGGGAATCTGTGTTTAATATCGAAACACAGGGATGTCATCAAATGGACACATAGATATGTAATTCGTGGTACGAACATACCTCAGGTTAGCCAAACAGCCCAAGACTCCCGCACACAAATCTGCACACAGCTTGTAGTTAGGATTTGTATTCAGTAACGGGCGTCTAAACTGTTCAAAAGCAAGCTCCTCCAAACCATATCCCGACGTATCACTCAGCGCATTCGCAGGAAGCACGGAAAGAACAGCAATCAGTGCCCTGCACATGACATAGACCGCAGCAAGAAATCCGCGTTCAGACGTCTGAGAGGGGTAGGATCGGTTTGAGGGAGAGTCGTATATACCACGACGCCACCGCGTAATGGTGTCTACGACACTCTTGGCACGCTTCTGTGCAATCTTTCCAAGGGACTGAAGAAGATCATCGAATTGAGGGTCGAGAGAGGGACCGAAGAAGTCGGTCAGTATTGGATCAACGTCCTTATAAATAAGCATGTGTCAGTAGTGTATATCACGGCAGAAGGATACGAGCCTCCACAAACGATCCGAACTTGTTGATCTGATCAAAATGCTTACCAAGCTTTCGCGGACAAATGCATCAATCTTTGCCTCTGCAAGGGTGGCAAATCGAATGAAGACTGCATGCAACGCGTAATCCGCGGGTGTTTTTGACGAACCGAAATCTTCGCTCTCATCCTTTTCGGAAATAATTGGGCTCTCGCTTCGCGGAGCGACCAGTGATTCCGGCATTCGCGGAACAGGAGGTGGGGAGCTCGGTGCATGGCCAAAAGAGAAAGCATGATTTGGATTATGGCCAAATGGATGGCCATGGTCACTGCCATTCTCCGAGCCAAAAAAGGTCGAACCAGAGTGTGAATGGTGGGAGCGTGCCACGGAATGACCACGAGGGCGAGACGTAGATCGAGAAGGACGGGATTCACCAGGCGTCGGGGGGCGTTGTTGGTGATGTGGAGGGCTGGGGGCGTTCGTTTGTTTCGATGTAGCGCCGGTGGGATGGGCGAGTGAAGAGGTTGATCTGTTGAATGGATTCTTCAAGATCGGGTACACTTGGTGGTGATCCAAAGCTGGGAGCGGAGGTACGTCGGTGTTATTCTTCTTGAACGCGTTTCGAATGGAGGCAAAGGAAGGTTTTTTGCTAAACGAGGATGGGGGTGTAGCAGCGGAGGTGGACGTGGACGTGGTTGCGACTGAAGACTGAGGAGCGTGTGCAAACGGTCGACGCGGGGCATGGTCGAAAAACGAGTCGTCAGAGGCAAGTGAATCGCCTCGCGCATGTGCATTGAATAAACTTCTCTCAGCAGCTATCGCTGTCGTTGGGGTAATAATGGTGGGTGACTCTGGCCCTGAGGGGCTGCCGAACCCAAAGGCACCAGTTCGCCCAAATGGCATTGGGGTAGTTTGGAAGTCATCTTCATCCAAGTCTAATAACAGTAGGTGAGTAGCGAAAATGTAGTTCATCGCAAGCAATACCTGGGATCGTTATCTGCAGGCCTTCGGAACCCATCACAAGTTCGACGTCGCAATCCAAGATGTTGCGGTGTTAGTGCCAAATATAATACCTTCCCTCTTTGTATATTTAACCCCTGTTGAGTGCCAGATCGATGACACTACTACATATTTGTGCCTAACCAATTATTCGAAGCTTCCCACCACGTCTGCACACCTCAAACAGAGATCATCTTCCTCATGCCGTGTATATGTCCAGCAACGAGGGCATTTATGCAGCGAGGCGGGCCGGATGTAGAGTCCGATTTCAGTGTCTGAGCCTAAGACTGGTCAAAAATTGGTTCGCAGCGTAGTATTTCAGATTGCATACCTGGTACGCTCAGCGAACCATCATATTCCCACAACGGAGAACGTGATGTTGCGTCGAACTTCTCTGTTAACGTCACATTGGAGACAATAAAGAGCGTTTTTAAAAAGTCCGCTAATTATGTTCCTTATTCAGCTGAACCGCTCTCCGAGTAACTCTCATAACTGACCTTCACGCCTCAACAATTCCACAAGCTCCACCCCTCTTGAATCAGGTGGCAAGGTAATCTCCACTTCCGCCTCCAGAGCACTCTTCAAATTCCTGTGGGCAACGTTAATGCGATCCGTGCATTATTTGTGCAAGTGCGTACTTGTCTCCCCGAGCTTTCTCCAACAATGACAGCACGGCACTGCGCACAGTTAACAAGTTGGCCATATCTCTATCTGCTTGAGGATCCTCCCATTCGCTACTCTGATTGTGATGTCAATTGTAGACCAATATCGTCATGCCTATTCGTACCAGTGGTTCCCATTTTTCTGTGAAGAAAGAGTGTCCGGAGGCTTCCGCTCTATAATGGGCGTGTATCTCTTCCGCAAGATAGGGAAGCACTGGAGCCAGTATCGACAACATGCTTTGTAAAATCTGCCATGGCGTCAGACACCTTTCTCGGTTTTCACTATGGTGGAACTCACTCGCTTTAGCGTATCAATAACCATTCTGCGCTCAATGCTTTGAGCATCATTGGCATACAAGACGTCCTTCGTAATATCAAAATATAAAGACGAAAGCGTAATGTTTGCAAAATTTATTAGAGCGGCCATGACTTGAACACTATGTCAGCGCTTTAAGCAACCAAGTACGCAAGACATACCTCGAGGAAAGTTATACGTGGCATACCCCTCGAGGGCCGTCCTTTCGAGCTTGTACAGTTCATTCATGACGTACCGTTCCGCCTTCTTTGGGGTAAGCTACCTTTAATCGGCGCATATAGAAGCACGAACCAGACCCAAGTCCTTCCTGTCTATATTGCAGCGAGTTGCGATATTCTGGGAGGCAGTGGAACTGATATTCCCGAGCAAAAATCTGGCTGAATTTCGTATCTTCCGCATAGATTCCCCTGTCTGTGCGAGCACCGTAGAACCGATAGACATATCACGCCAGTATTCGACAGTTGCTGCCCAGAGCCGGAGGACATCTGCCCCATAAGCTGGTTCCTTCTTCTTGTCCTAAGTACCGTCAGTCTCACCCAGCAGTGGCCCATAAAACGGAAACCCTACAACACCACCGTGGATGACCGTTAACGGACTGACGACATTCCCAAGTGACTTGCTCATTTTCTTCCCATTTTCATCAAGCACCATGCCGTGCGTGATCAGCGTACCGTACGGACTTGTTGGTATCGCGTCACCAGCGGTAGCACCGACAGCAGTCAGCAATTGACTCTGGAACCATCCACGATGTTGATCCGACCCTTCAATACAGATATCCGCGCGGTGTTTCCTACCCTCTATATTAGCAAGCATAGACCAGCTCGTTCCGCTGTCAAACCATACGTCCATCGTATCCGTGCCCTTCCTCCATCCAGCCTCACCGTGTTCGGCTACGAGTTCCGGAGTGAGGAACTCATTGACAGGTCCGTCCCACCAATAGTTAACACCCTCTTTATCTAGCACGTGGAAGATGTGAGATAGGGAAGATGGGGTGAGGACGGCGGTCCCGCTGGGAACGTGGTGCAGTGATGGTATCGGAACGCCCCAGACACGTTGGCGTGAAATGCACCATTCCGAGCGAGACTGGATAAACGTGGCAAGACGATTGCGGGCTGAAGAATGATATCAGCAAGCATTTATGGGGATTTACGATGACCACGTACAAGCTGGCGGGAAGAACGTCACATCTTCAAGCGCAGTCATTGCATCGTTCTTGATGCCATCCAAATTAGCAAACCACTGCGACGTCGCCCTGAAAGTACAACAAAAGCGATCAGCATTCGGATTTTGTGAGATAAGTTGCATAGCGATTCACGTCACGATGACGGGCTTGTTCGTTTTCCAGTCATAGGGGTATCTGTGCTTGATCCTCTCAACTTGCAGGAGCGCCCCGCAACCGGCCAAGATGTTCACCACGGCCTTGGACCCTTCTTTCAACACTTCTAAGCCAACAAGTGCTTCCCCTCCTATCTCCGGAGGAATAACATCCATTATACGCTGCGAAAATTTACCATCGCCGTCCACATGGCACAGCATGCCTGAGTTAAGAAGGCCCTGCAAACCGAAAGCATGGTAGTCTTCTGCGCCATGTGCAGGCGCACAATGTACCAACCCAGTTCCAGAATCTGACGTAACGTGTGTTGCCGGAATGACACTTGGATTCGGAGAATTGGATGAAAGCCCACAGCTGGTAACAGAAGAAAAAATGCATCTGTAGTTCAGGCCGACAAGCTCCGACCCTGGAAATTCAGCCATTACTTCAATATCTTCACGTGAGCCAAGGATATGCTCGAGTGCCGAGATTCGATCCTTCGCAATGACAAGAAGCACGGATTGTCGCCGACTCCGGACAAGGGTATAAATGAGATCCGGGTGCACTGCGATACCCTTGAAATTTGCAATAAGCCAGGGTCATAACAATGCATACCAGATCACAATGTCGCGACATACCATATTAGCACTAAGGGTCCACGGTGTAGTAGTCCAAACCAGTAGCCGGATAGTCTGCTTCCCTATTTGTTGGATTATTTTGCCCCACTCAGTGCCTGCGGGGGTATCGGAATGAGTAGAATCAAGTGTAAAGGCTACGTATACAGAGTGTGAGACATGGTCATCCTTGTATACGAGCTCAGCTTCTGCCAAGGCGGACCGCGATGAGGGCGAGAAGTAAACAGGTCGATAGTCTCTGTAGACGAGACCTGATACGCGAGGGTCGTGGGTTAGCGAGTCGACAGGTTGTTGTGTGGCACAAGGAAACGGACCTTTGGATACCATTTGCTGGAATATACGAAGTTGCCGCATCTCGTACTGGTGATCTAGAAAAAATAAGCGACCAGCAACCAAAGATGCCAAGGGGGAGGTTACCAAGTGTACGATAAGTTGACTTGTCATTGCTCCAATCTGCCATGATGCCAAATTTTGTGAATTCTTCTCGTTGAATCCCTATCTCTCGTTCAGCAGTCTTTCTCGCTGCCGCTCGGATGGTAGATGGCGGAAGTGCATGCGGCTCCTCCTAGTGAAAACATAGGCATGATGAGAAGTAGTGGTTATGTGCCTCGAATCGTGCTCACCTTTAAATCCTGAAGAGTTTTGTTCTCTATAGGTAGCCCATGACAGTCCCACCCCGGAATGTAACTACTCATTTTGTGAGTTCCCAAATAAAAAGCATGCGTTTTCCACTGACTGGACGCGATCACCAACAGAGACGTGGAAGCGGTTAATGATGTCTTTTAGGATCTTGTTCAGGGCGTGGCCTGACAAGCCAGCGTTAACGAGGGGTTACTGGATCAAAAGTAGGCAGCACCTATGTGGAGGTGTCCGTTTGCATACGGAGGTCCGTCATGCATCACGAACCACGGGCCTTTGGCGTTCTGCAACTGGGAAACACGAACAGTTTCGAACAAGACGAGTCAGAAGAGGGGTATGCATGAAACCAACCTGCCATTGATAGAGCTTGTCGCATGTTTTCTTTCTGAACAGTTTCTCCGACGTTGCGGGATCGGCCCAGAGGGGAAATTGTGTCCTCGGGAGAAGCAGGGTCTTTGAGAAGGCTTTCAAGTCTACATTCGAGGCTGTCGACACGGAAGAAAGACCACGACGAACAAGAAACGCGCTCAGGGCATTGCGCAACACCATATGAATACTACTTGTAGTAGTCAACTCTTTTCTAGTCACGTGGCTACCTACTACTCTTCGACTCCAACTCTCAGTGATCACTGATTGAAGATCTATCGTAAGTTACTTGATTAATAGTCTCCACCGATTAGACGCAGGCATAACCGTGACACAGATGTCTTTGAATACTCTCAAAGCTGTTGAAGGTAGATGAGTGTTTCTTCACTATCACAGTCATACGGGATCAGAACGCAAGCTGCCAGGGTCTCGGGTCTCGCCGATCGCACGCTTGCCAGCGGAAACTCTACGAGACATTTTCGTCCATTCCCTCCCATTTACGCCACTACAGGGTTTCCAGGGCAGCAACAACAGTCTAGACCTCGTAGACGTTACATATCCCGTGCCAGATCCTGCCCAACCGCCACTTTTGCTGACGCAAGTTTGTGCGCTTTGGAGAGATGTTTCCATATCTTCTTCTGAACTCTGGTGTTCCTTACGGTTATGCATTCCACACTATAGTCGTCGAAAGGATGAACTTCTACGGGCTATGCTAGAACGGTGGCTTCGCAATGCCCAGGTCCAACCTCTGAACCTCGTTCTACATGGCCTGGAGCGTGAAGTGACTTCCACGGTACCTCCAGGCCCAGGCTCGCTGTGGGACGAGATCCTCCCTATTCTCATGTCGCATGCTCATCGTTGGTCGATGCTGGCTACCTCACCTCCCATAGCAAAATACCTCATCGAACGCAGAGTTCACATGCCGATGCTGAAAACGTTCTTTTGTCGACGGTTGGTTTACTTTCGTTCTGCGGATTTTCTGCGTTTTTCCCCCAACCTTCGGTCCCTTACTTTGACAACTTTTGATGCCAAGTGGCTTTTGCCAGGGGGGGGAGCCCAAGGACTACAGTACCTTTCACTTATGTTCTGCGACACCTCCCGGCATGTGCTAGCCATCCTGGCCTATTTCCCTAGCCTCTTATCCTTTCGTCTGCGGAAATGCTGGAATGATGAAACAGGTACTCAACTCGTCACTCACCAGACATTGGAAGAATTTGTGGTGCCCCATGTGATGGCCCTGTCCTTCACAACAATATTGACGCTTCCATCATTGCAGACCATGATCATCACCGGGAGCTGCGAAGTATCTCACATGCAATCGGTACACTCGATGCTCTCCCGTTCCTCTTGTTCTTTGAAATATTTGGAGTTCAGTGGAAGGGAGTATAATAATGTCGATCACCAGATGAACTACGAGGCCGAACAGCTCCTTCAATTCTCCCCACGTATACGTGTTTGTCACATCGATTTTGAACGTCCCCCTTCGTCCCCCTGACATTTTTGACTCTCATATCCGCTCGTATACTTCTCGTCACGATCTTTATATGTCTACTTATGTTTCCATCATGTACGACTATCACTATCTTCATGGAGCCACTGCCACAGTCTCTTCCACGATGGATCGCTCGAACCAGCGTAGTCGCAACACAACATTCATATCCGGTCGGAAAACTACGGGTACGCTCCTTGGAGATCGTAATGTGAAGATCAAGGCTAGAAGGCGTCAATCGAGTGCTTTGCATATTGCCAAAGAGCCTATCCTCATTCCACCGGATTCCACGAGGACAAACGTTGGCAGGTCTGTGTTCAGCCAATGGGGATATCGATATCGAAGCTGCCACACTCAAGTAGAGGATATCTTCCTGTGAGCCGCAGTAGCTAAATGTATATCATTCCGCGACTGCCACGCCTCGTGTTCGCCATCCTGTGTATGACCACCACTGGCACGATCCCAGAGTTAGTCGCCGTCGCTTCTTAGATACAACGACATAAGTTCAGGCTTGTGATGAGAGAGACAGACTCACACGGACGTCCTTGGTCGACGTTCCGCTGACTTCTACCCCTTTGTAAGTAGAAACAGTTCGGACCTGAACGTTAAGCTAATGTGGACCTGGCCTATCGTTGGCGATAGCGATGTATTGAGTCCAACTTTGTCATTCAGGGTTGATGTGCCCTGGAGCTGCGTCGTATATTGCATGAATGCACTAATACCCAAGGCACTGTGAACCTGTACGGTGGGCAGGAACCCGGTGATCAAATTAAAGTTGCTGTGATTCCTCGTGGTGTCCATGCGCCGAACGATAGATTTGGTTGATTGAACGAGGCAAATGGTGTTGGCAGGTACTATCCACTCTTGGACACACAGCTCCAACTTGAATGTGACGGGCCCGTAAGAGTGTGGAGCTTACGAGGACAACCCCCTATCGCAAAGGTGACCTTCAGAGCGCTTATACTTATATAGCAACACAGCAAGTAGTACTAATAAGATCAATGTAGCTCTTTATAACCGCAATACGCTCAACCATCTCATCCCTTCCGCTCCACCTCTAAGCATCCTCGACAAGATCAGAAGAGATGGACGTAAAATTGCAGTCAGAAAAGATTTCCCTGGTGACATTCGGCTTTGATCAATGCGACGTGGTCGAACAGGAACTGTGGCACTTGTTCAGGAGGACCGCTGTGGAGCCAGGCCAAGCATCTTTCCCAGATATCGCCTCTTTTGCAGACGAATGTCTACTTTGTGCTCAGATCTTCATCCCCGAGAAGGAACATCCTGTTGCCAACGACAGCGCCACCTCGTCTTCGTCGTGGGCCGCCACCCTTCAAGACGACGCACCCAACCGTGACTCCGGCTTGGGTCCCCAATCTAGCTTATCCACACACCCGCTCTCTCTCGAGGATCGGAAGGTTGGACTCATCTACCTGCACGCCGGCCCCGCCAGCATCCCGGCAGGCGAAGTCAACGTCGGCGTCATCATAAAACGTGGCGTGCGAGGCCGTGGCTATGCTCGCGAAGCTGTGCAACTTATGACCCGATGGGCATTCGAAGAGTTCAAGTTCCATCGCGTGCAAGCGGCGGTCCTCGATACCCCCTTCAAAGATAAGGCTCTACGACTGTTCATTGGATCGGGTTTCGCTCACGAGGGGACGAAGCGGCGGTCTGTTTATCAGCCAGAGGGAGAGGGCGTAGCAGGTATATGGAAGGACGTGACTTACCTGGCCATGTTGGACACGGAGTGGATGTTGCGATCGTCACTGGCGCAACGCTATGGCGTTCCGGAAGGACCTGTCGTCTCATTCTGGGATGAGATGTTTGCGAGGCACTCGAGGGAGCGTGAGGAATTACTTGGATGGGAGGACAAACATGGGAGGATAAGGTTGTCGTCGAGCACGGAGACGTTGAGGGAAAACGGGAACGTCGGGAAGTATGCAAGGCAGGACCCTGCTTACCTCACCGATGACTCCCTCTCCTCGGTTGGCGAACCATCGCTCAGTGGCTCATCTCCGCCTTCGCCGAGGCCCAACGTTTTCGTGACCTGTGAAGATGATATATACATGGAAGATAGCCTTCGTGCACCCACAGCCGACCAATGGGAACACGTCGTTGAGACGAGCTTCGCATCGAGGCGACATCGCCGCTCCTTCCTGGACCTGTCGCCGCATGGCCCCACGCTCGCTTTGCCATCCATCCCCTCGACAAGGCTGTCCGAACTATCCGAAGGAAACCCGCAATCGCCAATCACGATCCCATCCCCGACTTCGGTTCCTCCATGCTCACCCTCACCTTCTCCCGTGCCGTCTTCCCCCCACAGTTCCTGGTCTGATTCCGAGAACGAAGACAATTGGCTATTGTCTCAGGGAGGCCACCCTACTACGTCTTCGAATCCATCCAACGGTCTGTTCATGACAACGCCACATGAAACACAACCCAACGCCGGGTCCGCAGGTTCGGGTTGGAGGCCGCGAAGGAGCAGCGTATCATCATCTTCTGGCTCTGAGTCATGGAGCGACGCGCATAGCAGCGTTTGGGACATGATGTCCGAAACGTCCGACCAGAGCGATCATGGCCGATTCTAGCTATGTAGCTTCACATGCGCTTTCTCCAGGAACCTCATAGACTGCGCCAGTGACTATTCGACTCCGGTGGCTAGACCGCCCAAAAACACATGTCGCACTTTATTTCACCGACTTGACACGCCTGACTTCGCATGTATAATCGATCTTTCCGAAAAGTGTAGTGTAGGATATTTTATTTTTCCAATAGCCTTCGTCAAAAATCACATACGCATGTTTCATCCACTGATACCAAGCGATACATACACCGGCGTAGGCCGTGTCGACGGACCGAATAAAATTTAATATTGCCCGTATTAGCGACGGAAGCGACTACTGACTGACAGATCAGTGACATGATACATCACAAACTGCAGGCCCAATCTGTCGTCACCGGCCACCGAGGTCGCATATCCTCACCGCATGTTCCGATAAGCGGTCGTCATTCGGGATGGCCGGAGTCCAGCCGCTCTGAATCCAACTCGCTCCCGTGGTAACAGTCGCGCTGGCTCCGCATTCCATACCCTCCTGCGGTTGCAAACAAGTCTGATGAAACAAATTTAGCACTGGCCGACATGGTTGGGTGGACATGTATGCTGAAACCCAAGATTAACGATTCGAGAACGTGGATGGTTGCAGTACACGGAAATTGGGCCCTAACCCAAATGCATGACGTAACTATGTAATTCGGTTTCAAGGACGCACGCTCGTCAACAACAGACAAGGCAGTTGAGCAGCGAGGTACCGTCGATTGTCCGAGGAATCCTATGTAGCATAGGGTGGGACAAAAAGAGGGAGGGTACGGCTTATCGCCAAAGTGCCATTGTGAGGAATACTATGTATATCGTACAGCAGAGTCGGAGCATCTAGATGCGTTCAGATACAACAGAAGGCCCATGAACATGGATGCGTACCAGCACATCGAATTAGAAGTAAATGGGTTTATTGGGAGCACGGTATTTGGGTTATCCGACCAAGGCGCTTTTCTTAAGGTTATCTCGTAAAATAGTATCTTGTACTGAGCGGATGTGATCAAATTGGTTTCACGCTCAGGGAGCAATGATCAGTGCTCACCATTCTGTAATATAAGTGCAGTAGACCGTGTATCCTATAAGAGGCCGAATCAAATAAAATGTTTTGCCACGCCAACGTTAACGAACCGTAACAGAGGTAAAATGACAATAGAACGGCCTGTCGCCTGCGTGTTCCTTCATTAATCCAGCAAACTTTTTCTTCAGGTCTGCGAATGACAGGACATGCATCACCATTTCCAATATGAGAATCAAAACCAGACTGACATGTACTCGCACTTTCGAAGTCGTTTGGTCGGCTGCCGTAGCTGGTGATGTAGTCGCCCAAACGAATGCCTGATTCAAGTTTGGCACGCAGTATGTCACATTTGTTGAGGAAGAGCACCAGGTCCGTTTTCTTCAAGAGTGGGTTTGAAACAATGCTCTTCCAAAGGAGAAATGAATCTGCCTGTACAGATTCAGCTCAAGGGGTTGGATACAAGCACAGAAGGTGAACCAACCAGTCGATTGATACTGGGGTCCTCTTGCAGGACTTGGTCAAAGCAACTTATAGGGGCCAGGAATATGATGGCGTTCATATCGTCGAAATAGGGCGCCCATGCCGCTGGTGTACAATGAAGCCTCTCTCACAGGAGGTGAAGAAAACAACACACCTCTCTACGCGGCTATTGAGTGACGGAAGGGAAAGATGGCATTTAAAGCAGTGCTTACAAGAGATCTTTGACCCCCAACATCAAACACCCGCCAATCACCATTCATAGAAGCGCCAAGTTGTCCTGAAATCCTGTAAATATCTGCATTCCGATGCGATTCGCGTCTACGCACCGGTCTTGACTTGAAAACGGTGTTCAGAGACACCAAGTGTCTTCAAGCGCGCGCGAAGAATATCATCTATTAAGAATTGTGAGAAAGCTACAAAAGTGCGTGTCATCGTGTAGATACCATCCGTCGGTACATATTTAGGCGATGTTACTCGGGACAGTTCATCTAAAAAACTGCATGCAAAACAAATCATCAACAAAGGCCGAAGAAGCTAGCAACGACTCACAATCCAGCCATCTCTTCTGGTCGCATCTTTTCGATCTCCATCAATTTTCTGACGGTGGGATCCGCCCAAAGTTTTACCATATCGTCCGAACAGGCATGCAAGATCACTCCCGGATCTTCTGGGTCTGACCAATTAATCAAATCCATACTATCACAGCTGTTGCGACCTCCAGAATTTCCCAGAAGGCGGTTAAAGGCGCTCTTCCATCCGGTGCTTGAATTGACGCTGATCTCATGTTGGAACGGGGGAGCGGTCAAATCGGAACGGGCCAAACCCACGACTTGATCTGGGGGTAACAGTTTACGGACTAAAGCAGCTTCTACTTGAATAAGCGGGACCAGTCGCATCTTGAGTTTAAGATGCTCGGGGGTGAGTGGGGGGTATTCTTTCGATGGTGAGCTGACGGGTGAGGAGGCTTCAGTTGATGAGGTTATAGACGCACGTCCGCTAGAGATAGACGCGGCTGACGATGCGAGATTAGTGGCAGCGTGGGCTTTCGATACAAGGTCGAGGATGGCATGAACAGACTGGACGACGTTGAGCTGGATAACGGCACGCCATGAAGCTTTCTCTGCACGGAAAGCCTGGTTGCATGTAAAAAAATCAATATGTGCCATGAGGGTCGCCGACATATAAGCCAACCTTGGGAGAATGCATGAGCTGGAAATCTAGATGTGAATAGCGATTAGTTGGACGGTATAGTGTCTACAGACGAATACATACTCTTGAGGGTAGTGGATTTTCCTATGAGGAGAGAGAGATGATGTTCAGTGGGGATAAGCAGACCCATTGAGGCGACATACCAGACTCGCTCTGACCTAGTGAAGAAGCGGTGGTCAGCTGCAGAGCCAAGGAAAGACGAGCGCACTGGTAAGCGCACCGAGCAGCAGTATTTTTACGGGTTTAGGGTTTTTTCTATCAGCGATGCGTTGACGATTGAGCTCGTCGTCGATTGCATCCGAAATTCGCTTCGCTTCGAGTTCAGCTGCTATGCGAAGCTCGCGCTCAGCTAGAGTCTCGTTAGACGGGGGTGCAATGGCACGGGTGAGAGGGTCGTCTTCCGATACTTTTTGTCGTTTAGGAGGCATCTTTGGGGAACGGCAGCGGTGGGGAAGCGGAGTCGAGCGATTGGGAGAGTCGAAGGGATATGTATTCCACAGAATTGAATCTGCGCCCACCTTGTATGGTATAACGGCCCGTGCCTATCCCCACGCTTCACCGAGCCTTGACGTAATCAAATAATGCTCACACATATAGGATCAATCATTGGCTACAGTCGATTGCATCTTCACTGTCGGCTTTCCACCCCCTTCCGAGTCTCCAAATGTCGTCATTTTCTTGCAGTGTTGTCCTCCCGACCAAGGGAAAAGGTGCCGTGGGCATTTTCTGGCTCTGCAGGGCACACACATCATACCTCCCGAGTCAACCCTCGACCTGTCAGGTGTCACAACCGAGCCGCCCCTCGAAACCGTAAGTACTGTAGCCTTCTGCATGGAGGCAACCCGGACTCGAGACGTTTGTGGTAATTATCTTCAATTGTGGGCATAACCCGTTAGCAATGAAGGAAGGACGATCCGAATCCAAAATTATTGTAGTTATTGTCAAACTCACGGGCTCAGCTGAGGTTAACAGTGCGCTCTTTAAAATAGGCCATTCAACAGTAGCGCCTCGTGAAATGAAGCGTGCAAACGATCATCGACTCCTTAAGGTACAACTCGGAATCGTCCGTCCGTCCCCTGTATTCGGTGCCTCTGCTGACACGCTCTGGCCTGAGTCAGATATCGGCGTCCCTAGTATGTGTGTACTTGTAGGAAATACATTATGTAATAAACTGACGTCGAGTTCCTGGAGATGCGTACATGGACACTGAACTTTCGCGTGGAAGCTCCCGATGAGTCCGTCGGATGGTTATTAATCGACGAGCGGACTGGATGAACATTAGAATCGGGTGAAACACCCTACTATGGCAGACTACTCATAGTATAGTCTTGACCCACTGTGTCTGCCATGTCATGCCAGGAAATATGTATGAAACCGAACTGGTTGTCTACTATATATTCATACAGGCAATGCAGGGCGTATGCGAATGTGGGGCTCAAATACTATTCACTATGCTGAAGACTTCTATCCATGATTCTCGCCATCGTTCAAGTTCATATCTACACAACGAAACACGTTGCAACTAACCCAAGAGACCCTCACCATCTGAGAGTGCTGCTGAGCTGTATCCACTGGCACTAAGCTCGTTGTAGCGTGCGATGCGGAGGCGCTGACTTGGTGGGATGGTCTTGTCCTCAAGACCATGTGGCGCACCACCACGCAGAACACCCACTCGCTTCATAGCAAGCAACTGTGAAAATTTAGTACCACGAATCAGCTAAGGGGAAACAACGCCTACGTTGTGTGCAGCATTACTGTGATCATATACTCCACCGAAGAAGGCGGTAGTGGCATCTCTACCAATGTGCTTCGTCAAAAGGTGCCGGCCACCCGGGTGCTCATCAAGGAAGTCCGACACATCGTGGATGAAACCAGCAATACAGATCAATGGGCGTGTCTTTGCCTGGGCCAGGTCTACATGTGATAAGTCGATGACAAATAATGCCTAGCCTTAACGTATGCTCACAGCTCTCCCAATTGATCACAGGAAGGTCGCTGTTATCAGAGGGCCAAGACAGCTTCTCCTGAGTCTCGCGCAGACGCTTCAGTTCCATCGTGAGTTGACCTTTGCGAACCTCGTTCTCAGAAAACGTCTAAAGGATGAGCAAAGTTAGGATGGGCTATAATTCTGAGCAATGGTAATCACACCTTCAAGTGCGAAGCAAGCCCCAACTGCTGGCAGACCCAAATGAACCACTTAGTGGGGTCGTACTGGTACCACTTGATCGCGTTCCGGTAATCCATAGGGAATTGATGATGGAAGTTGTGGTAACCCTCTCCAATGGTGACTAATGCGGTAACTAGATGATCACGAGGAGTATGTTTGTCGTCGAAAGGCGTCTCGCCCAGCCAATGTGCGAGGGAGTTAACACAAAAGGTTGACTGCGTATGTGAGCACACGAGTTTTCCGCCGTTGAACATACTCACATGATGGACAAAGACCAATCTGAGTAAACCGGCGTAGACGTAACCACCCTTCCAGTCACCCCACCCAAGACCAGCAATAAGGGTCGGGAAGAACACGCCCATGATAAAGACTAGCTTGAGATAATGGCGGTGTTGCCACTTGACAATATCGTTCTTTGAAAGGTCGCTAACATCTGCCACGCCGGGCTTCCGACGAGGTTTCAAAACCATCCAACCAATATGCGACCACAGCAACCCCTTATGGGCGTTGTAAGGGTCGAGGTCGGTGTCGGTGTAACGGTGATGAGCACGGTGACCACGAGCCCACCATCTAATGGAACCCTCAACGGCGCCCGCACCCACGAGAGCAAGGGCATATTGCAGGGGTTTCGAGGCGTTGTATGAGCGATGAGCCCAAAGACGATGGTAACCAGCAGTAATACCTAAAGGAAAGAAGAAAAAACAGAGGAGAAAAGTTTAGGGGCATCCACAAAAGAGTAACAAAAAATAAACCTAGGCCAGTCATGTAATAGTAAACAACAGCCCAAACGGCCGTCTCCCACCTGAGGCGGGTGTAACAAGCTCCAATGACCCCAAGGACTGGGGTGAGGCCGAGAATCGCTACGTGAAGCCAGTTGAGGTTTTGCAACAGGTTATCCCATGTCACTGGAGGTAGTGACTTTTGATGTTTGAGAGTGTAAGATACGTAGTTGTCAGGAATGTTGGCGTCGGCTGGCGCGTGGTCGGGGTCTTCAAGATACACTGTTGGATCAACCGACTTGGGCGCAGAGTCAGCTTTGGTGGTGATCGTGGGAGTCGTAGTCGTCATGTCTGACGGCGTGGAGGAAGGTGGAGGGACCGACGACATGAACGAAAGAAGGGGTCAAATAGCAAAAGACAAAGAAAGCGTCACGTGTCGACGCGCCAGGTTTTTATGCCGCGTAAATTCTTTGGGGTTTTGGGGTGGTGGCAAAGTATGAATATTCATACTTACCAAGCCCCAAACACAGTATTGTCTGTGACATTTTGTGACCGGCCACTGCAGATGAACCTACTAGGAACAATAAGTACTTAGTAAATAAGTACCCTATATATTTGGGTTACTTATTCACCTGTGCCTCAGGTGTTAGTATGTACAGTACTGGAATATGGCATGAGCACTAACATGCATGTAAAAGAAACGAATCAGAAAACAGGTGTGCACCAAAAACGATGGACTTCCATGGCAACTTAATCCCATTTAGAATTTTGGTTGACACAGCCAAGTGTGCAGATATACTAGGTCATACTCCTAGCATTCATTACGAGGGTTAGCAGAGGCGCGGACCATTACCTACTGTAACAGTTTGTTCTGCAACGCTACTTGTACGGTACAAGAAAGTCGTTAATATAGTATGCGCGAGTCTTGGCTAGTCGAGCAGCTCGACGCCATACATACATACGGAATTATAACGTAAATTATTTCCAGAACATCACTTGACGTCGAACAGATGGTAAATGTGCTGTCGTCGCAAGGTCAGTGCTAGGTTACATGCAAGGCAGCATTATCCAAGTACGCACTGAGAACGATTACAGGACCCCAGCCCGCTAAGACGAGCGCGACATGTTGCGAACCAAATGGCGTCGGTGTCGGCCGGCCTTGAACCACATCAATGATCGTCGACAGCGCTGCAAGCCACTGTATCATGAAGAACGCCCTGTAATGATGGCCAAATCAACAATTCAAACGGACTACACTATACTGGATTTGAAACCTACATCTGGAGTAAGGTTAAACGCCAGATGGCCGGTCCAAGATTCGGAGAAGGAGGCGGTGTGTCCATATCAAACGCAATGGCTGATGGGTTAGTATGTCAGTCACCGAAGCTCGTATCGCACTTATCTATCAATGTAGCTCACAGGATATCGTCACGTCTACTGTCTGCATCACTGGATTAACCCCACAAGAAACCTCCTCGATCGCCATGGTTTCCCATAGTTCAGACGGTCCCGCAGATGAGGGTGGCGGATCAAGGGTCGTGGATGATGACACATCATAATCAATGCAGAGGGGTGCGTCTGTGCCAACACTTGACGGCTGCACAGATTGCACCGACCGCAACGAATGCGGTGATTCAGGGATAAGTAATCTAGAGACTGGTGATGTCACAAGCGAGCTTGATGGATTATCCATGGTGGCGTGTTCAGAGCTCTGCTGTGACCTGTGATGCAAGCGGCTGCTCCTGTTCTTTCTGAGCGACCATCGGCTCCTCTGGCTGGTACGATGCATTTGCACTATTCGGTGGGCGGCGATGGTGGAGAGGATAAAGCAGGGGATGGTAGGAATCATAGAGAAGCCTGCATATCCCAGAAAGCGACCCCTGCGTTGATCAAATTTAGATGAGTACGTGGTGCTATTTCGCTAGATCAGCCTACCATTCCGGATGGGTCGCATCACAGTGGAGGTCGTCCGTAGGTTGGATGGCATCCATACTTAGTAAGACGGGCACTGAAATCGATAGACAAACGAGAGGAAATACGACAATAGGGATATAGTACTTGTTTCTCCATGCAACTGCCCTGGAAAAGTACGTCCGTCGTGAGGTAAAGTTATCTAGTTAAACTTTACGCACGTATGGGGTGAACATGTACCAACCGAGGGCCACAGCACTGAGCCAGCCGTAGCGCACGTGAAGGCAGCACAAATGCCAGTAAGGGACCACGCAGAGTAATAGATTACAAATGTCTGGACTGCACAGAAGACATAAATCGCTGCTGACTGAAATTATGGACTGATCGACTCACCAACGCAGAAAACTTTCGGCATTTTGAAGGGGTTCATCTCATAAATCATCCCTGCATCGGGTGGGTAAGCAGCGCACTCTTCAATGGTCGCATGTTGTGCCGCACCGAGGCAGAATATTCCTTCTAATGACGTCGCAAATACGGCGTATGACAGAAGCCAGTAACAGTCGATGGCTCGCGCAAAAGTATACACAACTACCCAGCACGGTATGATGCCTAAAAGTTGGCTCGAATGAGACGCTCACGTTTGACCTGAAACAATATTACTGTCTCACCTGAAAACGCAAGGCAGAACCATGTAATTTTGAGGGCGAATGGGAGCATCGGTGGTCGACCACTGGGTGGGCACCAACGACGAGTTGAAGGGAGCCGGGAGCAAGCCTACTACAAAGCCTGCCTCGCATTTACTTGACCATGATCTCTCTGCCGTATTCATTCAAATAAGAGAAAAAGGCCCGGCCTATTCCCAGGCATGTAAACATATTGATGCCGACTTGATCGAGAACAAGTATATGTGTTTATACTTATGAGGGTTAGTTACGTGTCGCATCTATGTACAAAGCTAAAGCCTAATGACCGCGCGAACCCGTTTGCGCTCTACAACCTCACTGTTGTGTTCGATTGCTCATCGAGCTTCTTTGCTGCGTTTACGGTCTCCTTGAAAGTCGATCTTGAAATCCTTGTACGTAGTCAATATTCCGCCTACCATGACGAGTCTGTGTGGACTGACCACCTAGTATTAGTATAATTGGGTAGTAGCTGACAACAACTCGATGTTCGGATTTGAAGGTGAAACGTTGTGTTCGACCCCCTCGTCTGTCGAGCTCGTCTCGTGGCGTAGTAGCACTGCTACAGCTAAGTCACTTGAAGTTTGATCAGTCAGTCAGGGGTGATTGTAGATGGGATAGATCACTGCATACACATGTCAGAGCCCATAATATAAGCCGATTTTGTAGCTAGGATGGAGCTCTGAGTAATCGCTCTTACCCCTATAGTACTAGCTCATTTGAGCTCGGTAGCTAAAGGGATCACGCACCCGATAAGCACGGGCATTAAGTATGTCATCCATGCAGTCATGCCTTTGCTGTTCCATCGGCCTCTCCCGCTCAGACCCCGTGGCATCCTAGTTATACGCGGTTGAAACATTTATGCTCTCGCGCAATACGTCAGCTTCCGGTGCTTGTGGCACACACATCGCAGGGTCGAGCCTTCTAATCTGATGCAAGGGGACGAACCCTGTCTGACCAGTGACGCGCTATGGGGGACAACCTCCATTGAAGCCGGATGGTTCAAACTTTTGGATCGCGCGATGGTGGTAAATGGGTCTTCGGATTGACAATGTAGTGCATTTGCGCCTCAAAGAATAAATTTTGAGGCACATGTAACACAGATGCAGGACGTGATATGGATGTCGTTTGGTTGCTGAGGCCGACTGCTAAGCATTTACTCAGAGAAGGTCCTGACTCTGCCATGGATCTCCATTCGGTTATCGAGCGTGAAAGATGTAAACTGGGCTACCGGAGGCGCTCGTTTATCGCCGACGACCTCTGTTGTCCTCAGCTGGAAGTAAATGATACATAAATGAGTGACAAGGGAATAAATAGATTCGTGACCATGGAAGCAAATTCTTACTAAGGTGGAGGATTTGTTTCAAGGTATATTTATTTTCTGTTCATTGAAATAAACCCCATAGAAACACATTACAGTAGCACGTAAACGCGAGGCGTGCAGCACAGTTGAACACAGCTTTATCGAGAAGAGACTTCATCGCGATCTGAAACATGGTCACACGCATCGCCATAGTGTGCAAACGAAATCTGCATGTCAACCAATGCCCTGCCGAGCCCGATCGCGAAGTCAATGTCATCACCGGAAAGAACAAGGCTAATAGATGACAGCGAGTCGGGAGACATGTGGAATGCAGGGATGAGCCAAACCCATCCAAGAGTGATCTGTGAATGAATGAGCAGGTGCTTGTTACAGAATATAAACCAACCGAACAACCTCGCCCAAGAAGAGTTTAATTTGAAGTTCACGATTTGCGTCAAGTATAATACCCGACAGGTCTTCGTCCGCTTGATTCGGGACAGAAGTAAACGAAGAATCCTCCATCCTCGACACTTCCTGTTGGGACATTTCAGGCACTGGTGCATGCAAATTCACCCAGTCCCCTTCAGATTCCTCCACGGGGAGTAGAACGTAGGTGCAAGTCGGCTTCTGTTAAGCTGAGGCATGAAAGCGAGTTCACACGGAAGAGGATAATACGCACGCTCTCGCCTTGTTGAGACGGCTGGACATCTGATAGGCTCATATGTGAAAAACTGCGTACCATCTTTGCCTTGTCCCAACGATCTTTCCTAAAGGGACCAGAATCCATCATACCTGTCGTGGTACGTGATTCATTTTCCCATTGTTCAAGCTTGTCAACAAGGCGGTCGCTATATCGCGCTACAGATGCCCAGAGTCCTCCTGTTGTTGATTCACTGACCGCACGGCCTTTTCCAGCGCTCGTTATCACCGCACTCGCCGTTTGCACGAAGTGGGATTGTATCCGGGATGGCTCGTGCATTCTAATCCTGATCTGAGTCAATTTGATTTTGGTCTGCGGTATCGGAGTTTCTGGATGGTCTCTGGTTTGGAATGGTTGTAGCGAAAGGGGTCCTTTGCCCGCGAGAACTTGGGACCAATAGAACAGCCATCGCTGCTGGCTTGGAATGCTAACACCCATCTTGGGCTTTCTAGTGGGCGCAACGAGTGGAGGATATTTAGAGGAGAAGAAGGAAGATTTCATACGTTTGGACGTATGGAGGTTGAGGACTTGTTCTAGCGTGTTCACAACCGGCTCTGACGAAATTCTGGACAGATCCACTCCAGAAGGAAGAGGAGGGGAAGGGGATAAATGCTTAATTACAGTGGGCAAGGCTGAGGATCTGTTTTCCGAAGGGGTCCGTAAGCCTTCCCTGTCGCCCATCATGGACCATGCACTCAGACTTTCGTGGCCAGAGCTTGAGATAGAGATGGAAGGAGATGCATGAAGTGTGAGCAGATATGCACATGCCAGAGTACCTGACCTCCCTTTACCGGCTGGATTTTGGTTAGGGACGCAAATAAGAGATACTGTAGAGCGGTGTCTAACCTTTGCAGTGCAACACTGCCACACGACGATCCGAGCCGGACAGCCAAGCATGCATTTCACGGGTGACCAACGAAAGATAGGAGAACGGCGGAACGCTGTGAGAGTAAGTCTGGTTCTACAGGAACAGCGGGAAGACTGACTGGTGGTCGGGAAAGGGGTACCTGCTCACGCGACCGTCGAACACGGAGTCGGGATAGGCGTTTTCTGTGAGGGGGCAGAAGTTGAAGACCCAGAAATCTGCGCCGTGGTGGGCTGATAAGAAGCGCTGAACGTCCGCACGGCGATTGCGGTAGATGCTCTCGACGCCGACAGCGGGGAAACCCATGACGATGATCTGATCTGTGACATAGACGAGGTCTTTCTGGAGGTGCACGTCAAGGGGTGATCGCGAGCGTGGAACGTACCCAATTCGAGGTTGAGCTGATCGTCCCTGAAGCGAGCCTTTTGACCAGACACGAGACGTCTGAGGAGGAGCGACATAGTATGATTACCTAATATAATACGTGCATCTCATTTTTACGGTCAACGTCGATGGACGTCCCTTCCTCGTCGAACATCCCGAAACGCGCAGATTCACCGCCACGCCGACTCTCAGCCTCGGAGCCGGAGGAGGGCGAGCTCGACGACCCCGACGCCCCCGCCCTTCCCACTCACTCCCGCCCCTCTTCCCCCTCGTCCTCCGCAAAGTTCGAGTCGAAGATAAAGTTTCCCTTCAAGCCAAAGGTGTCCCTACCCTCTTCAGAGCCCCGTCTGTCCTCTCGCTTCCCTCCAGACGACAGGAAGCCCCCGCAGCAGTATGACCGCCCGCCAGAGGAAGATTACCGCCGAGACAAGCCCAAGTTGCGCGACCATCGCCAACAAGATACGCGTCGTCGCAGGGACAACTGGGCTCCCGACGACCGCCCCTGGGACAGAGACCGTGACAGGGACAGGGACAGGCGACCACCACCGCCGTGGGAGCACAGACATCCGTACGACCCCAGGTCCTACAGGCCACCATCACCGCCCCCGCCAATACAAGCGCATCCCCCGCGTGGCGGGCGAGAACGATGTTCACATTTTGATAGAGATGTTCCTCGTGATGCTGCACGCACGCCACCGCTCCCCCGTCCCCGCTCCCCCGTCTCACCTCGCCAGCCCCAGTCCCATTCACGCTCACGCTCCCCGTCCTCGCCGCACCATCGAAAACACAGACTTCCGGCCCGTCGATCTCCTCCCCTGTCATTCTCGCCCTTGTCCAGGGACTTTCGTCCAGACAGAATGCACCCTGAGTCCTGGGATCGTGACCAACGATCAAGAAACGACACCTATTGGGGCGCCGGTGCACCACAAGGTCCAAGTAGGGCAGAACGTCGAGGTGGCATGCGCCACGAACCCCCACACTCAGGTGCGTTACAGGCTTGAGGAGTGCGTCTCATTGTACGATTGCTATTGACAGACGCGGAATACCGCCCCGTCTCGCCATCACCTGTGTCCCCGCTTCATACCCCGCTGCCACCGTGTTCTCCGGTACCACCCGCACCACCTTCTGAACCTATGGAAGTGTCCATGGCAGAGGATTCCATGGACGTCACGGACAACATTCTGCCCCCAGTCCACGTAGAAATTCTCAACCGTCCCAATGCTCCACGTGACAACCATTCACCATCACCTCTACCTTTACCACCCGCTAGAGAAGAGGACATACAGAGAGCGCGGGAGAAACGTGCTGTAATTGCTGATGAGAGACGTGGACAAAGTGGTGAAAATGGCATCGTAGTGGCTATGGGAAAGAAGAAACGAGAACCTGTCCAGAGACCACGCAAAGAGGAGATAGAAGCGTACAAGAGGTCATTCGAAGGATGTGGCAAGCAGTCAGATTACAACGTCACGACAAAGGTTGGCGAAGGGACGTTTGGGTATGTGTCGTCGTGGCGTGATTGCGCTGCGCGCTGACTCTAGTCCGTCTCATTCGCGCTATCCAGCGAAGTTCATAAAGCAGTTCAGATCTCTACAGGGCGAGCCATGGCTCTGAAGCGTATTCTCATGCACAACGAGAAGGAAGGCATGCCTGTGACTGCCCTTCGGGAAATTAAGATTCTCAAAGCGATGAAACATCCTTGCATCGTGGATATCGTTGACATGTTTGTAGTTCGGAGTGGGTTCTGGCTTTCTTGTAATCTGTGCTTGTTTGACTGACATGTGGCGTAGGTAAAGGCAAAGAGTCGCCTCTCTCCGTGTACATGGTCTTTCCGTACATGGACCACGACCTTGCAGGGTTGTTGGAGAACGAAAGAGTAAAGCTACAACCCAGTCATATCAAGCTGTATATGAAACAGCTCTTGGAAGGAACCGAGTATATGCACCGAGTAAGTACTCGTTTCGGTTTCATGTAGATTCATGTAACGAGCATACGCATTACGCAGAACCACATCCTCCATCGCGATATGAAGGCTGCCAACTTACTTATATCCAATTCTGGATCTCTCCGCATAGCCGATTTCGGTCTTGCTCGTACATTCGATCCCTCCATTGTGCTCCCGTCGATAGGTGGCGACTCCCAAGGTAAGGGTGGAAAATACCCAGACGGAAAGGAAAAGAGGTACACAAATTGCGTGGTAACGAGGTGGTACAGACCTCCTGAGTTGCTCCTCGGAGCGAGACAGTACGGAGGCGAAGTTGATATATGGGGCATCGGGTGAGTCACGAGAAGCCTTATCATCCGAGATTGACGGGTTGATCTTCACGATCCCCAGTTGTGTCCTTGGCGAAATGTTCATGCGCAAGCCAATCCTTCCCGGGACATCCGACATCGATCAATTGGAGAAGATCTGGCAATTATGTGGGACTCCCAACCAACATACGTGGCCCAACTTTGATGCACTACCCGGATGTGAGGGGGTTAAGCGATTCCAAAATTACCCAAAGAAGTTAAAGAATACATTTGTCAGGTGGGTACCAGATGCCGATTTTCCCTTGTAGGGTGTTTATTGACACTTCTCACCGCCGGTCCCGTGCAGCATCAGCATCGGTCCAGAGACGTGTGATCTTCTGGACAAGCTCCTAACATGTAATCCGCGGGATAGGATCACAGCTTCGCAAGCACTAGATCATGACTACTTCTGGACAGACCCATTACCTGCCGATCCCAAAACGTGAATCTCCACGTCGTCAATCCGTTTTTACCCCCCAGACTTATGCTCCCTGAATTACAGACTACCCGTCTACGAGGCATCCCACGAATTCGACAGACGAGGACGTCGACATAACCTCCTGCCTCAACAACCTCCTCACCCGCCACCTGAACACGTACGTCCCGCGCTTCAGCATGGTCAAGGTTTCTATGGGCATCCACCACCTGGACATGGACATGGGCGGCCACCGAGACCTCCACCTGTCATGTTTACCGCGCTGATGCAGCAGGCTCAAGGTCCACCTGGCACCAACATGGCCATGGGTGGTGGTGGATATGGACACCAGCCTCCAGGCGCGTACGGGCACCCTGGATCTGGCATGCCGCCGAATGGGTACGGCGCGCCACCGCCCCCGCAGGGCCATCCACCGCCGCTACCGATGCCAACGCATGGTCATGATCACAGCTATGGACGAGGAGGGTATGGACGGCATTATCCGTCTGACAGAGGCGAGGGTGGTGATAGGGGAGATGTTCCGAGACCACATCTACATTCGTCATTGCCTGAACGGCCTCCAGGTTTGCCTCCGAAGCCGTCAGCCCCACTTGGTACTGGAGGAGGTCGGTACGAGCGAGACAGGGAACGGGAACGGGAACGAGGGAGAGAGCGAGAGCGAGGGGGGTATGGAGGAGCACCTGTGGGAGGCGGGAGCGGGAGCGGGGGACTTGATGGGGGGTTGCCATATTCATAGAGTGAGTGAAGCGCATGTGTGTTATTCAGCTTGCATTGTGCCAGTTTTAAGTTGGTTTTAACAAACATTCACATCAACAATTCATTGTTTTAGCAAGGACATTCTTCACTTACCATCAATTAGTCCATTTGTAGATCAGTGCACGAATGCTACAAGCAGTGATGATTTGGCTTGAACAACTGCAATTGCAATTACGACTAATCATTTAGTAGCCTCCCTATGACTCAGGACGATGGTCGGCTTTGAGCCCATCGCCGTCGCTTCCCCACCCGTTCATTGTCTCGTCCCAGCCCCAGCAATTGTCACGGCGGGCAGTGTATCTGATGATGTACACGAAGCAAGGCAGAATTCGACTGTCTTCTTTGTCGTGCCTCCCCTTGCCAAGGTTGGTGGGTTGTATTTCCTACGAGGATGGACGACACTGATGGGCCATGGTTAAATGCTGTCAGAGCAGAGTAACAGAAGGACAAAAAACGAGGACTTGAAGTCGGATAGCCACCACTGAATGCAGTGTGCCACAGAAGAATCTTGTGGAGGAGAATCTTGATCGACGTGGTTGTCGGGTTAGTTGCAGAGGCGTGCCAAAAAATATCAGGGGTCTGAAGCCACTTGTGTCATCACCGCGATAACTGCATCAATGCTACAAGAGAACTCAGTACTCGGCTACAACCCCGACGGATGGAATCAGAATGTGTGCTGCTCGGCGGACGAGGACTTGTGGTGGGTGATGTTGGGGTGCTCGAACGACCCGACTGGACCTTGTGGCTCTGTGATGTGGACACTGGATTCCGTGTATATGAAGAAGAACAAGCTTCGCGCACGGTGACTCCAGGACGCAAGCAGTTGTATGAACACGCGGATGCCTCAAGTAGTACGCGTGAGTCCGCCAATCACTCTTGGTAGAATGGAGAGAAGTATTTGACCTTGCTGTAAACGTCCCATGGGCGCCAAAATTCCACCCTGTGCTAGTTTCGGCCACCTCACCCAAGCCGGCCTCTGGAAAGGCGCACCAAGGTATATATCATACTCGGCTTGCGTCCTCTCCTCCTCGAAATCCATGTCTGACCGAAAACCATACACAGGCGGGACCAAACTAGTGCTTGCATTCGATATTGGCACAACCCATAGCAACATCTCATACTCCATTCTCCAGCATGGTCATCCTCCAGAGACCCAACTGCTCACTAGGTAACATCATCCTCTTGTACTTCCACCCCAATCGATTCCAACACACCTACAGTCAGAACAAATCCGTCATCAAAGTGCCCTCCCTGTTGTATTACGGTTCGGATGGCAGGGTCAAAGCCGCTGGTACCCAGGTGCTCGCTGGCCATGTTAACGAGACAGCCGCGAAGCAGGGCTGGAGGAAAGCGCAATGGTTAGTCTCCCTTGTGTATTGTCAACCTCTCAACTAATTCGATTGTCCAATCTAGCTGGAAGCTTCACATCAGGCCACAGAATTCGACACCAGGAGACTCAGGCTGTATACCACCGTTGCCATATGGGAAAACTGCCGTCGATGTCTTGACGGATTTCGTAAAGTATCTGTTCCAGTTCGTCAGCAGTCATATTCAAGCACATCACCCCTGGTTCAACTGGGACTCGGTCGAGGACTCTATCGAGGACTCTATCGAGTTCATCTTTACTCATCCAAATGACTGGGAGGGTGCGCAGCGGCAACAGTACCGTCGGGCGGTCCAGAACGCTGGTCTTGTCCCCAGCACTCCTGAAGGGTGTTCGCGTATTCGCATGATCACCGAGTGCGAGGCTAGCCTTCACTACTGTGCGCACCTACTCGCGCGATCGCCGGATGTCAGCACACTTGGTTTGGTCATCATCAACGTAAGTGGAGGGATGATCGACTTGAGCATGTACTCCGTGACGCACAGTCCAATTTCCTGTGCCGAAGTCGCTCCTGCTCACTGTACGTGCTTCGCCCCGGAAATGGCGTCTATTTGAGTGCTTGGCCCCCCTAGGTCACCGATTGGGCCCGGATTTCATGCGCGACGTCACAATTCATGCCCAACCCCAGTCAACTGCCCCAGACTCGAGGTGGGGCCCAGATCCTTTCCGTCCGTCCAACTGACTATCTGATATATTATTTTGCATCTCAGTCCTACTGTAGATCGTTTACAGAACAACGCAGATGAATTCAGAAATGCCTACTATACTCTCGTCCTCAACACCATCACAGATGCATTTGAAAAGCAACGACGAAATACAACCGCAATAATTGACGTAATCGTGTTTCCTCTAAACGAAAAGATGACCCGGCTTATTATTGGTCTTCAGACGGCATTCTTGGTCGGAGGATTGCTAATGAACGAATGGCTCCTCGTGAAATTACAGTCTTATTTCATGACCAAGGGCATCCAACTCTACTGCTCGGCTGATCATCCGTATGTGGTTGTCCTGTGCCTGCGTAGTCCTGTTCAAACAGACTCCAGCAGCAAGGCAGTTACTGTCGGCGCGGTATTGTCCCACATTGATCGAAGCCCAACTCAGCCCTTGGTTACTTCGCGGGTCGCGCGCACGACTTCCACCCAGTTGCAACCCGGGCTGCCATCTTTATCTAAGGATAGATGGGTGAACCAAAAACGCGCTGAAGGGGCACAAAATACTGCGATTGATAAAATCATGGGTATGATGATTGGCCTCGAGCACGTGAAGGAGCAAATCCTGAACATCAAAGGCATCATCGACACTGCGAACCGCCAAGGTGTCCCAATCGACAAGGAGCGCCTCAATATTGTTTTAGTTGGTAACCCAGGGACAGGTGAGCACTATCGCCACGAGGCCAGATCGAAGTTGATACCCTTCTCTCTCAGGGAAGACTACGATAGCTAGACTTTATGCAGAGTTTCTCGCATCTATTGGTGCACTTCCTGGAAACCACATCTCAGAAACGACAGGGTCAAAGCTTTCTTTTGGGGGAGTACAAGGCGCAAAGAGGTTCATAGACAAAGCTCTCAACGCCGGAGGTGGCACCATCATCATCGACGAGGCCTATCAGCTTGTGAGCGACCATGATCGGTCTGGCAGGCAAGTCCTAGACTACCTCCTCGACGAGATGGAGAGCAAGATAGGGACGCTCGCATTCATCCTTGCTGGGTACAGGGATCCGATGGAGAAGTTCTTCGAACACAATCCGGGGCTCTCCAGTCGCTTTCCGTACTTGCTACGGTTCTCGGACTATACTCACAAAGAGTTCATGCTGATGCTGAAGGATATGGTGGACAAGCGCTACAAGGGCTGGATGGAAGTCGAAGGCGACATCGACGGACTGTACGGTCGCATCGCCGTCCGGCGCCTGGTTCGAGGCAGTGGCCAATCGGGATTCGGGAATGTACGTGCTCTTGAAAACATGTTTGCTAAGATCCGGGAACGGCAGGCGGAACGACTGGAACGGGAACGCAAATCGAGGATGCAAGTAGACGATTTTGTCCTGACAAAGGAAGACCTGATCGGACCGAATCCGTTCAAGGTTCTGTGCAACAGCACGCCCTGGAAGAAGCTACAGGAGCTGATTGGATTGGAATCCGTGAAAGATTCCGTCTGCAGTATGTTCAGGCTGTTGGAGACGAACTACCATCGAGAGCTTGCGGAGAAGGAACCGATACAGGTATCGCTGAATAGAGTGTTCCTCGGTTCTCCTGGGACAGGAAAAACGTCAGTCGCAAAGCTATACGGCCAAATTCTCGCAGACCTTGGCATGTTGAGCAAAGGGGAAGGTTGGTCATTGTCAGAGTACCAATTCGTTTTACTGAGGTATTTCCGCGTCAGTCGTCGTCAAAAATCCCTCCGATTTCGTGGCAGCCCACTTGGGCGAATCAGAGAAAAACACGAAGGCGATCCTCGAGAGCACGCGAGGAAAGGTTCTTGTGATCGACGAGGTTCGTGGTCTGCCCAGCGTTCTGTCGCCGTTCTGACTTTTCGCGAATCGCGATGACCTAGGCCTACATGTTGTACAACAAGAGTTCAGCAAGCTCTTACCACACCGCCGTCATCGATACGATAGTTGCTGAAATCCAAAGCGTTCCTGGCGAAGATCGTTGTGTTCTTCTGCTTGGATACAAAGATCAGATGGAGGAATTGTTCCAGGTGGGTCTGTCGTGAGTGATTGCTCGCTACACAACTGACATATCATTGTCATTGTTGGACAGAACGTCAATCCCGGGCTCGCACGTCGATTTGCTATAGAAAACGCATTCAATTTTGAGGACTTCAGCGAAACCCAGCTCATGCAGATTCTCGAACTCAAGCTTCGACAACAGGACCTACATGCCTCGGAGGAAGCCAAGCGTGTTGCAGGCGAAGTGCTCCACCGAATGAAGGTCCGGCCGAATTTCGGCAACGCAGGCGAAGTTGATAACTTGCTTGGCTTGGCGAAAGCCCGGTACCAGAAGCGGATGGCGTCACTCTCAACTTTCCAGACAATGGATGTTACGTTCGAACCTCAAGATTTTGACCAGGACTTTGCTCGGAGTCAGGTGGCGTCCGAAAACCTCGACAGAATATTCGCGGACGTCGTGGGGTGTGTCGAAGTAAAGGAGAAATTGGGTGGCTATCAACGGGTCGCCCTAGAAATGAGAGGGAATGAGATGGACATGCACGAGATACGGGAAGTGATTCCTACCAGCTTCATCTTCAAGGGACCACCAGGTTCGTGTTATTGCTCAGCTGAGCAAACTTGTTTGAATGCTCACGCATAACCGACAGGGACTGGCAAGACGATGATCGCGCGCAAAGTTGGACAAGTGTACTACGATATGGGATTCTTGGCCTCCGCTGAGGTGGTGGAGTGCTCTGCGACGGACCTGACGGGACAATACGTGGGACATACGGGACCCAAGACCAAGGCGCTGTTTGACAAGGCACTCGGAAAAGTGTTGTTCGTGGATGAAGCTTACCGCCTTAGCGAAGGTCAGTACGCGAAAGAGGCCATGGAAGAAATTGTGGGGTTGATGACGAACGAGCGATTTATGAACAAGCTCGTCGTCATCCTGGCCGGGTACGAGAAGGAAATGAATGGTTTGCTCGAGACCAATCCTGGCCTTTCGAGTCGCTTCTCCGAGGAGCTTATGTTCCCGAACTTAACCCCATCGCAATGCTTAGAGCTGCTCGACCAGGAACTGCAAAAGAAAAGGGTTGACGTTCCTGCGTTGAGAGAGGAAACCTCACAGTCATACGTCAAGATGCAGGTCGTCGTCGAACAGATGACTGTACTTCCGTCGTGGGGAAATGCACGCGACGTCAAGACGCTCGGGAAGAGAATGGTCCGCCAAGCATACACGAATATGGCCCGTCATAAAACGCTTTCGCTTTCCGCTGACGAGGCTTTTCGAATTATACAAGGTATGCTCGAGGGCCAGCAGGCACGGAAAAGCGCGGGACGCTCGGTTATTTCTTTGGGCTCTATGCAAACAGCAGGCTACCCCATGCCTCCGCTCTATAGTCCTCCGCGCCCGTTCCCTCCGGTCGCCTGCGCGACTGCAAGAGATTCACTCACACTTTTCCAAGGCGACGTATTTACCGCCCCAGTGATACAAGAAACACAGCTTTGCGAGGAGCAGGTCCGAATTGAGTCTGTTGAGGAGGAATTTCTACCGCAATGCGATGAAGGAGCTGCACAGCG
>JBBPME010000154.1:0-46413 GCA_038090155.1 Rossbeevera pachydermis
TCTAAGCAGTTCTACTGTTATATTTCTACCTGCTTCGTTAAGCAATCTCCTCAAATTACCGGTGAGTTCTCCACCGAGTCTTTCCCTCGTTGCATACTGCGCCCAGAGAGATTCCCAAATCTCTTTATGGCAATGTCATCGGGCTTGATACAAATGCACCATGGCAGACATATACCGAATGGGCAAAAACATACGGTATTTTGCTGCAGAATTCATTTTACTCCATTCATTAATACCTACATTGGCACAGGCGATATAGTTTATTCTCGATTTCTGGGAAAGGATGTGATCATCCTTGACTTGCTCGAGAAACGGTCCACAAACTATTCAGATCGCCCCCGTTTCACCGTCGTGGAGGACATGTCAGTCGGTATTTTATCATTACCGTGCTGCTAAAGTCAATTCGCAATTCGAGGTATGGACTGGAATATGCGTCTGGTCTGTTGCCATACGGCGACATATGGCGGCTGCATAGACGGTTTTTCCACCAAACATTTCGATTTGAAGCAGCACTCAGATTCCTGCCTTTGCAACACCGCAAAGCATGCCAGCTACTGCGGCAGCTGCTCACTACACCCGAACAATTCAATGATCATCTATTCGAGTGAGTGTATTCGAGCCATAACGTTTATTTAGAAAGACACAGCTCAACCCTCGATCGAGATACACTGTGTCAATCACCCTGGACTGTACATATGATTATGACCCAACATCGAGAAATGACGAAATATTTGGCCTCGTGGCAAACCATTTACCCGCTCTATTCTCCACTTTACGTCCAGACATTATGGTTATACTCTGCACCTTTCCATTTCGTGGGTCAAGTCGTGACGCTGACCCGATCATGTTTAATTAGTTTGCAGTTGTCCCGTCTCCCTTCTTGGTTTCCCGGCATCTCATTCAAGAAGAATATGGAGGTTGCGCGTGCGTACACCAAGAACTACCTCGAAAATCCATTCGAATACTCTGTCCGAAAAGCGGTAATGGATATTTCGATTCGATTACGCGCGCCAATAATTTAAGCAATACTTCAGTCACGCGATCATGTCGTACCGGCAATGGTGTATGATGGACTGCGATTCATAGAAGAGAAAGGGCTTTTATCTGAAGAATCTTCCATGAAAGCGCTCATGCATGCAGCTGGCACCGCATTTTTGGGTATGCAGCTCGTATGTCACGGCTTGAGATATCCCTATTCACCTTGCATAATCTTCTAGCTGGGGCGGAGAGTGTATGTGGCACAATTATCATCTAATGTTGAATCAAAATCAAAATTAGACCACTGCAACTCTGGAAAAATTCTTTTTAGTGATGATGTTGAACCCCACAGCACAAGAAAAAGCACAACTGCAAATTAATGCAGTCGTTGGCAAACGCAGGTTGCCACTATAGAAGATCGGCCTTCGTTACCCATCGTGGATGCCATTCTTCGGGAAACGCTGATATATCCCTGTCAGTCCACTGGGTTCGTGATTTCGTCCCTTAGTAGACTATTGTTACCACCCTTCTGGCCCCACGCAGCATTTCCCCACGTTACTGTGGAGGACGACATATACGAAGGATTCTACATACCAAAAGGCGAGTAATCCATGATCTCAGAGCGATTGGAGATTTATTGTCATTACTACAAGGTGCTTACATTATAGCGTGGTCAGTGTACTATCTTATCTTACATACATATCTATATGTTTCTACAGGTCAATGGTACACGACGAGGTCAGGTATACCAAGCCACATGCGTTCATCCCCGAACGGTTTCTCAACGATGATGGCTCCCTGAAGCCAAACGATACCGAACACCTCGCATTTGGATTCGGCCGACGCGTTTGTCCCGCAAGACACTTTGCAGACACGTCTCTGTGGTTGATAGTCGCCAAGGTACTGGCCGTCTTTAAGATACCGAAACCGATGGACGAGTACGGTAAAGAAATTCTCGGGTGGAGTCATAGCCGCTATGTGAGTGAGTGGGACAAACACAAGATATGATGTTAATTCTCTGTGGCAGCCACCCTCTTCCATTCAAGTGCAGGATCCTGGTGGATATTGGGAAACTAGAGGAGCTCATTGGGGCCAGTACAGCTTAACGTAGTACTAGGAGATATACTTGATCTTGTGTACTGAGCGGACCTCGAACATTTAACTTAATCTCTTTCCAAGATGAACGCTGTCTGTCTGCCCGTCCACCTCGTCGCCCTCATCCGTCGGATCGTCAGCGTGATTTCTCTCACAAACCAATACTTGCTCACTTTCACTCAACATCAGCTCTCCTCCTCTCCTCCTCCACCAGATGTCCATCTTCCACCTCAACCACAATCGCCTCTCTCGTCTTCACACCGCAATACCATCCATCGCTTGATGAACAACCCCACGCTCTTCGACCCCCTCAGACCCCCGCGCTATCCCATTGTCCTCTGTCACGGTATGTTCTTCCTTCTCTCCCACTATCCTTTCCTCAACTCTTTCCCAGGACTGTACGGATTCGACGTAAGGGGTCCCGCTGCATTTCCGAGTCTCCGTCGACACTATTGGTCCTCCGTGTTGTCCATCCTCAAGGACAAACTCGGTGCGGAAGTCATCGTCACAGGCGTCCCTCCGTGAGTCGTCGTCGCATCGCTCTACTATATCCGCCACACTCATATACCCCCAAAAGTACCGGTTCCATCGCGTCTAGGGCAGAGAATCTCGACCGCATCCTTCAGCAAAAGGCCCGCGGCAGAGGCATCAACCTCATGGCCCATTCCATGGGCGGACTCGATTGTCGACACCTCATCACCCACGTTCGCCCAACCGAGTACGTCCCCCTATCGCTGACTTCTGTAAACACCCCCCACCGCGGAAGTCCATTTATGGATTGGTGTGCGGTAAGTATCATCCCATTCATCTTAGCTAGAAGAAACGCAGACGAAATCGACGCGACCAGCAATGTCTCGGTCTCGGTCGCAAACAGCGCGAACTCATAGATATATACGCGACCGACGCCGAACGAAGCATTCAAGCAGAATCACAGTTGGCGTCCTCGACACACCCGGGCCAGCGTGATGCCTTTTCTTCCCTGTCTTTCTCGACCCTCCCTTCGTCGTTCACGACCCTCCTCCTATCCCTCATCGACTCGCCCGCATACGCGTGCTTGACGACCTCGTACCTCAACGACATCTTCAATCCGTCCACGCCAGACGATCCACGCGTCAAATACTTCAGCGTCACCTCGCGCGTCGACGAGATGAGCATTTGGCACCCCCTCTGGCTTCCCAAGATGGTCCTGGACGACGCAGAGAAGAAAGCACGGGAAAAACTTACAGCGTCTACTCGAGAAGACGATTGGGGAAACGATGGACTGGTCACCGTGCAGAGCGCTCGGTGGGGCAAATTCCTTGGTGCCGTGGATGGCTGTGATCACTGGGAAATAAGAGGCGCACGAGGATTAGAACTCAACGTCGAGCTGCCATCGGGCATTGGCAACATCACGGAGGGTTGGGCATTGGGGGACTGGCCTAGGTTTATTGGCGCGTGGAAGAGACAGGAAAGGAGTGCTTCGGGGGAGCTTGAACTTGCCCAGGCCACCGGGGAAACCGAGCAGATCACACGGGACGGTCGCAATGATCCCATCGTCAAAGCATCGACGGACAAGCTTTCTGCGGTGTTTGATTGGATCGTGGAACACAACGACACACCTCTGAAAGCAGGGCTTCCGTCGAAGAAAAAGGAGAACGAGGTGGCAACCAAGTTCGACTTGGAACGCTTCTACCTCGCTCTGGCACGTGAGCTGTACGATGAGGGTCTATAGTATAATTTTCATATCGTTCAACGAACGTGCAGAGAAGGTTATTTTATTATCTACAATCGGTCCTAGGTACAGAACTAATATCACCTTGTCAATGGGCGAGATCACGTGCAAAGTGGAAGAAGTCTACGCTCGACCCGTTTACGCCGTATTTGTAGAGCTGAAACAAGACATTTCAGTGGTGAATGTGCCAAGTAGCAGCGCCTCAACAGAACGTACAAAGTGTGAAGAGACCCAGCTGGAGAACAGAGCGCGTTGGTAAGGCTCTGGAAGCCTTTCGAGCAAGGCATCAATGCCAATCTGATCAACCAGCGTTTTCGGGACGGCTCTGCGGAGGACACCCCTTCTACTCGGTATATCATCGAACAGGTCTGAGCCTTCGAGCTCGGTTTGAAGATCGTTGAGCGAACTCGAGAGCTCATCTGAGATCAGAGTCCGTGGCCTTTCGCCCTTGAGACGTGCATGTTCACGCCATATGGACTGGAATTCGGCGGCAGCGTTCTCCGTGATCTTGGCTTGGATGTCTTTCACATAATTCTGGTAAAACTCTGAGGGTTTTCCATCCTTGAAGATCATGAGATCGACATATTCCTGAGTTGACAGCGCAAGACCGGCAAGAACTTCGAGAGATGAACTAGTCACACCACCTGAAACAAGATCAGATGATGCTCGAGCACAGTAGAAGGCGAAACAACTTACCCTTGTTCGCGCTGGAGTCCTTGAATAGGATGACTTTGCGTTTCTCCAGATGGAGCCGTGCTTGTTGCGTCATGAACAAGTTCGCACCCTCGACGATGTACTTGAAGTGGGGCTTGCCCTCCGTATCACACAAAGCGGCGACGTTGGATATGTTGACGGCCTCAGGACGACCACCACAAGGCACGAACAAGTCCGCCTTGAACCTCAAGTGTGCCCCATTTCTGAAATCTGTCCCGTCGAGAACGATCTCGCCAGCTTCAAATGGCCGCCATCAGAAAACTTGGGAAAGGGTCCCGGCACATGAATTACGTACATGGTAGCTTGATATCATGTTCCTCAACCTTGACAAGGTACCCGTCTTTGCTTAACTTAGACTTGTTGAAATTGGCGATTGGTACCCTCAACTTGGCAAGGCGTATAAGCTCTTCGCGGTTAATGCCAACGGGGTCAGTGAGAACGCCGCTGCCATCGATAATCGCAATAGTCTTGTCTGAGCTCAACAAAATTTCGTCTGTTTTTTCATGAGCATAAGATCAGAAAGCGAAGTACGCATACGTACTAGAGCCAAGATCCCCGTCTTTCAATCAGGCTGGTTAGATTTTATCCAGAACCAAACGTTGTAGCTTCACTCACCAGGCCCACCAGTCTGAACCTTGGTCACG
Source organism: Rossbeevera pachydermis (assembly GCA_038090155.1). Lineage (NCBI taxonomy): Eukaryota > Fungi > Basidiomycota > Agaricomycetes > Boletales > Boletaceae > Leccinum > Leccinum pachyderme. The sequence goes on from JBBPME010000154.1 coordinate 5,143, forward strand.
TCCTTCTCTCTGAGGCCAAGTTGCTTGTAAATACCCAGCACGTATTGTCGAATCGACAGAGAAGTCATCCCGTATGTGTCATGAGGCACTCCACCAAGGTGCCGAGCGCTCTTACCCGTGGTGAATGACTTCCACCATGTCTCTGCACCACGACTACGGGCGTGTACTAATGACTGATCAGAATTGTCGAATCATGTTCCTAAACGACGTGCTTACACGCTGCCCAATCCATCATATCCGCGGTACCCTCTGGAGCACGACCGGTCAGCAGGACAAACCAACAGAAGGACCAAAACGAACCATCAGGACCAAAGAAAAGCAATTCTGGCTTGCCATAAAGATCGACGAGACGTTCCTTGATTCCGGGAGTCTGCCCAGGTATCAACAAGTCTATGATCGCCTAAGATGGACTGATTAAAGAGATATCAGCACAAATGTATGCGACTTACATCTACGTATTTTTCGAAACAAAGCCTCGGGCTCGCTCCCAGACTGTGAAAGAATGTTCATCAATTCTTGTCCCGCGACCTAACAACAATTACGCACGAGGGCAAGATGGTACCCTTGGCACCTCCTTCGGGTATATCCTTATTCTTTAGCGACTGCGTGGAGGCCAAGCCATAGTTTTCATCAAAGAGCATCCTCTGGTTGATGGAGTAGTTTCTATGAGCATGATCAATAAAACGTGACAAATATTTAGACCCGTTTCACCCACTCTTTGTTCCTGGACATCACGATACGAATACCACCTCGGGCGACATCTCTGAAGCGGATATGGAAACCACGGAATTCGTTTCCGATGATAAAGAACATGCCAAATGGCTGCTTGGGGTATTCCACTTCTGGCAGGAAATTTGGTGTAAGGCGGAACGAAAGAGCGACTTTGGTTGGTTGATAAAAGTTGGTCTTGAGGACATGTCTGGTAAGACAGAAGTCAATAAGATTGTCGATGAAACACAATGGTAGATGTACTTGTTGAAAATCAGGAAACTTTCAAGGACTTGCAAGTCCTGCTTGTTGAGAACAGTGCGTCTGATCTTGTCGTATAACTCCTCGTCCGTAAGAGGCTGGGTGGTCTGCAACCGCTGGTATGATAGGGTAGGCCTGATAAGCTTCGTCAGAAAGTCGCTCGAGGACTAGAATCCTAGACACACTTGAGTGATTCATCATCAACGATAGGGTAGTGAACCATGGCAAAGTTAACATAGAGCAGATGTATCTAAGATGATTTGAGAAGGGCCATCAGGATTATTTTTAATCGTACTTACGAGCTCCGAGTGGGCATGGATAACCTGGGCGATGCTCTCTCGCGTAAATGTCTCCTCTCTGAACCGCCTCTTGATACCGTTAAGAACCTCCATGTGGAGGGGGTTGGACTCATCCAAGATGTTCTTCAGATGAAGATATGCAGGCCCAAGACGATTGCAAAAGTGTTGTGCAAAGACCCAACCACAGTCTGATGATACGATAGTTAGACCTGCATCAAACCCGATGACATAGATGCTCACAAGCGTACGTCGCTTCTTGGACAGCGTGGTTCGAGTTTTCGGGTTTGAGAAAGAATGGGTTGTCTGGAAGGCAATACAACAGGGAAGCCTCCTTCATGACTTGGAAGATCGAGCTCTCGATTGGAGGGGCAGCCAAATTAGGCGTCGGATTGAGATACAAGGATATAATCGTGACGCCGTTGGAGAACTGTTCGACATACTTGCGAGCCGAGTAGAGTTGGTAGTAGTGGTAAAGGTTGGAGAGCGCGCTGCATGCATGTTTGTGAGTACAGATGCAGCATCGGGAACGAGATCCTACCTAAAGAAATGAGAGGTTCCACCCATCTTGTAGCCAATTACGAGGCGCCTCTCGCGAGTGCCCTCGACCTCGAAAACTTCCATGACGGGACCGTAACGGCTTTCGGCCTGCCACATCATCCTCTGGTAGATCTCGAGCGTGTTTTCGGTAGCCTTTTCGAGGAAGACCGGATCAGAGACAGATCGGATATCGGTTCGTCCATCAGTGCGGAACGATGGGAGAGGCTGAGCAGGGAAATGGCACTTTGTCACGAAGTAACAACGGAGCTGCTGGGAAGCAGTCGCAGAGATGGATCCTGTGGAACGGTATGTTTCCAAACGGTAACAGTTGCTCGGGGTCGAATTATCAAGGAACAAGGCATCAATTCTGAAAAGAGGCGATCAGTGGCCGAAAGCGACGAAACATGTTCGTTCAGAAAATACCTGGATTCACAAGTAGCGCCGGGTCCTTCGGTGGAAGTTAATCCAGGGGCACTGGTGTGGATAAATGTGGCGCCGTTTCCTTTCTCATCAATTCGCTCAAGATCGATGACAAGCTTTGTCGGATCATGCTTGGTGAACGAGAGCACCTTGGCACTAAAGAGGGCGATGATGTGGTCAGATATAACGGAGAGTGATTCGTTCTGGAAATAGGTGTCGTCGATGCCGAGGTGCGAGTAGAACCAGTTGACTTCGTTGGCGACCAACTCGCGCGGGATGAAGCCCTGGTATGAGAAAATCAGGGCTGTCTGCAACGACAACGGCGATGAGGCTGACCTTGCCGGCGACGTTGGCCTGCACCTTGGCGCGTTGCTCCTCCTTGCCCTTGAACACTGGGGTGGTGTATCCAGGCAAGTTCTTGACACGCTGGAGAGAGGCCTCGCTGCTGGCCATTGAGTTCGCGTTTGCGCCATAAGGGCCGTCATCGATGTGGGGCTTGAGCCCTGGTTGTGGAGGAGTAGAAGACATGGGGGAAATCTGAGTGGGGTGTGGGGAGAGAAGTCAAATATTTATACGACACAGATCAGCCTCGGCAAGGAAGAGCAAGATCCGGGATGCTAGGGATATTGACACATCTACCGTTCTATTACCCATGACAACTGTTTTAAACTGCATCTTTCTGTCCGCAGCGACACTGCGTACACCACCACCGAATGGTTGCCCGCCATTGTGTCGCATTCCAACCGTCCAGATTATTTTGCATGCTACTGCTGCCAATCTGAATCTTGCACGTCATTGTCACTAGTAGATCCGGAACCCGGGTGATGCGGGCTGTCAGATAAGGCGAAAAAACCGGGAATTGATACCAGACCCGAGCCATTCCGCGTACTTAGGTGCTATCGTACAGCTCGCTGCAGCCCCCCGCGCATCCGTGGATAGCACAATCCAATGGCAAGAGAATAAGTAGTCCGTGCAGATCCGTACGTCAGATGATGTGGAAAAACCACCTTTGCATTCGTAATTCACATCGTTCGCTGTCTTACGCAACTGCGGGGAGTCTCGGACCTCACATCCATCGTATGGTTTAGAATTGAACCACGGCAGCACTCCAGACCGGGTATCACTGAGTGTCGGGTCATAGTGATCCCCGTGACTCACAGATGAAAATCATAAACTTTACTACACTGTCCCAGGGACTACATATTAGTCTTTGCACCCGATACTGTGTGGTCAGCTTGGTACTACCTTGAAATTGAAACACTTTGTGCTGTTCAATGTTCAAACACTCAGCATCCGTCGGTGTTGTCTTGGTTACTTCTGAGACCAACTTGAAGCTTGCGAAGCAGCTGGAGGGCCCCGTGTCTGGGAATTCAAGCTCAAGGTCCATTCCAACGTCGAGTTGTGCTCGCTACGTATACTGGAACTGTCAGGTTCTGCTCTTCAACTCGACCAATGTATTGCACTGATCTTAGAGAAGATCCAAGGAGATATCCATACGTAGTATCAGCTGCAAATTCAGGTACTGTCCCACACACGAAAGAGCTCGTTCTTTGACATGGAAGGATGATCGGTCTACGCCATAATTGCTATGCAGACGGATACAAAACAACCGCAAAACTCATACATTATAACAGCCCCTTCATTTCTCGGTATAATCCGGTTCTCACTGCATCTCGGCCAAACCGTCCCGGACGTACTCGTCAAACAGCGACTTCCAATCCCTATGCCATCGGCTAAGTGCCGGCCGTCCTTCGGCAACATCGGCCGCGCTCCACATAATGCGCAGCTGGTCTAGCTCTCGTCGCGCTTCATTGTCAGGGCAGACAATGTAAAACTCGCCCAAGCGTACGTGATCGAGCATATAAAGAACCGTCTCCTCCGCTGTCCAAGCACCAGCGGGTTTCACGCCCCCGGAGCGCGCCGTCAACCCTGTGAAGGTCCATCCGGGACTGCACAACATCAAGGTTTCCGGTCACGGACATGCGAAACGTCGAGAGGTCTGGGCTCACATAAACAAGTGGGCTGTGACATTGCATGCGGGGCGTTCCCGTAATTCATGTGCCAAACTTTCCGTCAGGCTCTTTATTGCCGCTTTCGTGGCGTTATAGGCAGGATTGCCACTGTTTCATAATTAAAAATAATAAATTATTTATAACTGAAACAGAAACGGGGACGACCTACGGAGGATTAGTGATCCCTTGCTTGGAGCCGGTATTAATAACCATAGCTTGGTTTTCTTGGTGCAACATCGACTGGGAACAACGGTGATTCGATTATCGGAGGAGGTGGAGTAAGACATACGGGCATAAAAGCATGCTGTACGTTGATGACTCTGAAACAACAGCAAATAGGTCAGACGGACGACCCCAGGTGTGGGACGCATACCCAAACACGTTGACCTCAAAGGTGCTTCTCCAATTATCAAGCGACTCCCAGGACTTGCTATCCGGACCAATGGCGGCATTGTTCAACAGAACGGCGACCTGACGAATTAATCGCGCAATTTCAGCAACCATACGGCCCTGTATGGCGAAAAGAGCTCTCACCTCTCCCCAGGCTTCGTAAACCTTGTCTCGCAGACGCACTACGTCTCCAATCTTGGAAACGTCCGTGGGAATGACGAGGACATTGGCATCGCCTGTGATAGCTGCGATCTCTTTCCCAGCAATCGCAAGCTCGTCCTCCAAAACGTCTGCGAGTGCAATTTTGAGGCCCGTCCTAGGCGCCGTGCGGGGTGAAACGTAACCCGGAGGTGATTGGCGCCCGGGGGAGTGAGTGCGGAGATGGCGACGGAGACGGGCCACGCTTCATCAGGACTGAGGAGAGGGAGGAGAAGCGACGTATGCGCACTTTGCAAGCTCGATAGCAGCTGCTCGCCCGATGCCGCTCGCAGCACCAGTGATGACTGCGACTCTGCCGGCATGGATGACGGGATGGACGTCGCTGTCGACGGCCGAAAGGCCCCCAAAGCGCCTGCGGGAGGGTGTTGTGCCCCGCATAGGGGGACGAAGAGGCGATGGACCACGGTCCAAGGACATCATAATATAATGTGTTGGTGAAGAGAGAAGAGAACAAGTGCAAGTTGCACACGACAGACAGATATCGATGTTCGACTCTAATCCGTAATTATATGAACAGTGTCAGGGGGATCTCATCGAGACCCCGGTTCGATTTTAGTAAAATCCTATGGTACACAGTAGCAATGCATACTTACACAGCTTACTAGCACACTGATAACAATCCAGAGAGAAAGACATATCCAACTGTCCAACATCACCCCTCCATAGACCCCTCTCCTCCATTCATCCCTACAGGCGTTTCCATCCCCATCTTCTTCCGAACGACCTCGAATGTCTTCAGCATCTTGCGTCGTGCTCCAAGCGCTGCTACACCCTTGGCCTCCAGTCCTGCATCATCCAGCATGACCATATCCTGCCACTTCATCTTCTCAAAGTTTGGTGTATACTTGTGCAGCCTCAAGCTCCTGAGCCAGGCCGGGATATCGTTGAGCAGCGCAGGGTCAACCTCCTCTTCCTCCTTCTTCCCGCTACTCCCGCTTCCTCCACTGACATTTCCGCCTGAAGAGCTTGCCTTCGGAATCCCAGGTGACCGACCGCCACCGCGGCCCCTGTTCCCATTGTTGTTGCCATTGCCGCCCTGCATCGCAGCCTGCTGTAGGCTTAACCAACTTTGCGGCGTGAATCCCGCAGCCATCTGGGCCGCCAGCATCTGGGCCTCGGGCGTCATTCCCATGGCGTTCATTTGTGCATGTAGATTTAACATGTTCATCTGCAGAGGGTTCATGCCCGCCAGCAACCCTGCAGAAGGCAATCCCATGCCTAATCCGGGACTGCCCAGTCCCGCCATGTTGAACCCGCCCATGCCTAGTCCGTTCAACGACGCGTTAGGTTCCTCACCAAACCTGTTGGGGGTAGACAGCCCGGGACTTCTGGCACCATTCCACTGCCCTTGTTGGGTACCAGTGAAATGCGCATTGTTACCCGGGGAGGCAGGCGGAACGATATTCTTGCGCTGAGCGGGTTGTTGAGAGGAAATAAGATTGCCTTCGTTGTCGTAGATACTGTTCTGATTTGTGTTCTCTGGAGAGGCTCCATTGACATTTACGTTCGTCTTGGATGGACGGCGGAATGACTTTGGATCAGCCATAAGAGGAACTCGGCTACCAGACCCGTTCCAATCATTCAACTTGGCGGCAGCAGCGTCCAAGTTCTGGGCGCTTTGTGCGTCCTTGAACATGGGAATGAGGGGCGTATTTACGTTGCTCGCCCAGCTGTCCCCGACCATTGGAGACAACCCGTCCATGCGAGGGGTTCCAAGCGAACCACTGAACTCTGTACTCTTGGGTCTCGAGTTGCTGCTGGGAACGAAGATCTCTTGTGCGGGTAAATTGGAATTTTGTTCAGCGACTTGGCTGAGAGCGGAACCCCATGTGGTGCGGGCATCGCCGCTGGCTGTAGCCAAGATGGGAGCAGATATACGGTGTGCAGCATTGCTCGCTTTAAGTTTCGCCCTTTGCTGGGCAAGGGTTGCCGCGGCATCGTTGTTGGATCCTAGGACGGCAGAGTCGGGAGAAAGGAAAGACGAGCTTTCCAAAGCAAGCGATTGTCGGTTCTGGCCGCTGCTGAACACGCGAGGGGACGAAGGCATAGGAGACTTTAAAGATGGCGACTTGAGCGTCATCTGAGCGAGCTTCGCTTCCATCTGACTCTGCATGGAACCTGTGTTCCAAGTTGGCATGAATCCGGGGTAGACAGAGAAAAGGGAATCTTACCACCGACCGCTGGGCTTAGCAATGCAGTCATTGGATCCGATCGGGCCATCTGCTGCAAGACGGTGATGAAGAACCTGATCTGAACTTGGGTAGATTGTTGCAAAAGACTGTAGAGAGCAGCTGTGCGTTCCGCCTCAGAAAGTACTTTGAACCCTGCCAAAGCATGAGGGTGAGTGGGTGTGCGAAAAACAAGGGTGGGGACGAACATTGCTCGATTGCACTTAGCTCCTCTTTGAAGTTTACGTCCAAAGAGGCGGCAGCCATGTCTTCGAGGGTTTCCTCGTAGTTTTGGAGATTCTCGAACCACTGGTCGATAGCCTCAGATTCGGGAGTCTGAAACATTGTAGCACTGCCGAGCAATTCGCTGGTGGGACGGGCGGCACCGCCGCCGCCGGGTGGACGGGGCGATGCAGGGCCGAGCGTTTGACGAGGGCCCATGGAAGAACGTGCAGTATTGGACGAGCGACCAGAGTCTGGGTTAAGAGGAGACGGGGAAGGACTTGAAGGAGGACGAAGGGAAGTCATTATATCCGTGAATGAAAATGTGTGGAAAATGAGGACAAAAGGGAAGATCCGCTAGCGGGGAGATTGAATAAAAGAGATGGATTGTTCCTGATCGGTGAGGGAAACGTGGAAAGGGTGCGTCTGTCTTGAAGGCGAAGAGTACTTCTGAGTCAAACTTACAAGAGACGTTACTTTCTGTGCTACACAAATGTGTCTAGACGAGACCAGCGGAACCTGCCGGTCTAGGAAAAACTTTAAGCGTCGTTGTACTGAACTGAGCAGGAGGAGCGAAGAAGAACGTCGTAAGAGCAAACAAGACCGTGATGCAGCGGAGTTTCAATTCGGTTTTCTTTGCATTTTCCGACTTTTACCTCGAGCGCAGGTAAGCCATCTACAAGCATTGTCGTACTCGAGCCCATCCCGGAATGTTCACCAGGCGAAATACGAGGCCATTACACCTCCAGACTGTTTGCATTCCGTTCTAGGACGAGGGTTCGTGCTTTTTGATTAGAGTAACGTCGTTCAGCTCCGAGTAACAGCCGTACTGAACGCTGCTGATTTGATGGATAAGGACTACAAGATGAAGTGATTACAATTAAACGATTGGAGTGCCATTTGCCATCCGCCATGAACGCCGCCACACATTTATGCAACGTACGTTCAACACTGAGCACATCCTTTCGTCACGATACCGCCATCCGCATACTTGCCGACAGTAAATTATCAAAGATTCACCCTTCCGACCAGGCGGCAATAGAACTATTTGTGGTATAGCTAACAGAGTGACTCAACGAGGGTCGCAATCTTGGAGTGCTGCAGGAGGCATCCGAGGAGGCCCAATGTATACGTTATCCCCAATCTCCGTGGCTATCGAGGCATTGCCCCGCCTCGTGAAACATTCGTAGTTGATCCGAATACGTACTGGACACGATAGAAGCATGCGTACGAGCTTACACAACCGAACAACGTGACACCATGCACCCCGCGGCATCGAGTGCGGATGAGCGTGGCGAGGACATTACTACGTCCTTGATCCAAGATTAGATAGATATCGTGCAGGAGGTGAAGAGCCTGCGCCAGGAGCACCCAAACATTCAATACGAGCTGGCCACCTGACCCACTCTGCCCCCATCGACCAACCAGACCGCGCCATTGACGTACGCACCAGCGCGACCGGCCAGAAACAGTATCGGACCGGCCATCTCAGCCAACGTGCCCGAACGACCAAGTGGGACGGCGCGAGCGAGCAGCGCGGGCGTCAGATGCTCCTGGCTAGTCATTTCTGTCGAAACTATCCGTCAGTCATGTGTCCGATCAGCCAGAAGAAGAAAAAGTCCGGCACGTACCACTGGGCCATACGCCCGGCTGTCATCCGACCTGAGGTGAACTTCGTGTCGAAAAAAGGCGCAAGAGGAAACACGTACACACAAAACGTTGCTTCGAATGTTCCAGTCGGCGAGGAGGTTCGCGAGGAGTTTCCCGAGGTGCGTGCATGCATGCTTCGCCAGAGTATACGAAATGGATAGGACACGCGCGTCCACCCTAAAGGAGCCAGATGAAGAAACGGTGATCACCTGAGAGGTAGGTAGTGGTGAGCCTTTCACCAAGACCGCGGTCGTGAGTCCAGGCACGCTATTCGGAAGAGGTAAACTCGCACTGGAAGGTGAGGGCGGCAACGAGTAATATGGCGTAGAGAGTCCATTGGACGTAGGCACTCGATATGACCCATCCTCAGCGGTAACTCCATTCGACGAGTTGCTCTGTTTGACGGCGAATTTAGGAGGCAGCTCTCCGCGTCTTAAATTCCCTAGGTGGAGCAACTCAAGAAACGCAATCGTCGTATAATAAACCGCTGTCACGTTCGTCTCGAACGTCTCCGAAAACCCAGCAGACCCGCCGGTGTTCCAGAGAATGTTCTGAAATGATTTGATAGACGGTAGCGCTTCTTCCTTCGGTAAATCAGGGTCGTCGAGCGGGGATGGTAGGTGAGGGGGGAGTAGATTGCGAGCTATGCCTGCGTTATTCACAAGGAGATCGATATATCCATGCTGGGATTTGACCGTCTGCACCATTGACATGAGCGATTCCCGAGAGGTGATGTCGCCCTGGAGAGGAATAATCTTTCCGAATTTCTGTACTCGACGACGTTATTCAGGGGCTAACGAGGAAAGCGATGATTAGAGACGGACATTGTTCTCTAGAGCAGCCTTTTGCAGGACATCGAGACGACGTCCGATGATGTACACAGTAGCACCATTGTGCTCCAATGACGTGGCGATCATGAGACCGATACCTCGAGAGAGGATAAGCGCGTTGGGACAAGACATGATATTGAAGGAGAAATACCGGTTCCGCCTCCAGTGACCACGGCGACCTGACCTTCTACGTTGAACAGACAAGCTGGATCAGTTAACGGATTCATGTGTGGGCTAGCGAGCATGAGAGACGGGGAAATTTGATCTCAGGCTGGGTTCGGTCGGTGGGTAAAAAGCCGCCCCCGACCGAAAGAACTGGGCTATAGAATAGATATAGCTTCCTTTCTACCCCAAATTGACAAGAGCGTTATGAGACGGTGCGGCGGCAGTTGGTCATAAAGTCCAAGTCAGGGCTGGTCAAAAAGGGATAAAGCCGTGTCTTGTACGATAACGGCGGAACGTTTGCCCCCTGTGGGGCCAGCACGTACAACACGCAGTCGCATGGCAATCTGACCTCTGGTTCTGGTTCTGGTTCTGGTTCTGGTTCTGGCTGCAAGCTTCAAGTAAATTCGCTGCAATGGCGGGGCAGAGGGACAACAGCTATATATCGGCCCCAATGGAAAAAGAGAGCCCACTGACAGCACAAGCACTGATTTGTGAGAGGCACGATGCCAACCAGTGTGTTATTCATGGCGCATTGTGCCGGAGTCACATTCGGACTCAGCATAACTTTTCCCGTGTGGCTGCTGACTAATGAATCAGCAGTCATTACTTAGGCACACACGTTGAAGGACTATGCCGTGATCGGCGCCCAAAAATGTTGGCAAAATGTGCTCATTGAGCTTAGCAATTTTTGCAAGTTGGCGTAATGATGTGGGAACCACTATAAATCTAAAGTCTACCACACGTTCCCTACCAACGCCACACCAAGTCCTCCGACCGCGGACATGATAAGCGCCACAGACCCACGTTGCCTCCTGCTGCCCGATGTCGAGCCGGACGAAGTAGGTGTCGATCCTCCTGCACCGCAGGCTACTGGTGTGGATGGCGACATAACGGTGGTAGTGCCTGATGTACTAAAAACTCTAACGGATCCAATCTCAAAGCATGCATAGTCGTATCCAGAGGGCGGGCCAATGACGTAGACATTGTAACACACTCCAGTGCACGTCGCATTGAAGATGGCGGAGTTCCCAGCTTGCGTGAAAACGAATGAGCAAGCTGGGATAGCATCACCATTCCACCACTCACCAAAATCTATGTAAAAATCAATCCGATCCCCATTTATAGAACCAAAAAAAGACATACCTCCACATAGTGTTACATCAAAAATGAGCTGCTGCGGTTGGAAGAATTCTTGGACGTTGCAGCCCGTGGATGGCCAGTTTCCTACCAGAATACCAAAGGTGCTCGTGTCAATCGTGCTCTCGTTATTCAACAGTGCGCTTGGTATTTGGGAACGCTGCATCAATTCATCCCTGAGACGAACCGCGGACCGCATCAAATGTACCACAAACCGGGAAGAACCAAATGCTGGGCGAACAGTCACTGACAAGTACACCTTTCGGTCCATGCTCGAATCACATACCTGATGCCTGTCGTGGCAAATTCCATCACAAATGCACCTCCGTTCGTGTTGGCAAACCCGGCACCGAACGATGCCGAGGATGGGTCCGCGACCATACACCCCTGATTTCCATTGGCTGTATAGGAACAGTTGGTGCTCGTCACGAGAGTCGACGTCTCGTTCGGTGAAACTTGCGCACACCCCTGGCCGCAGCACTGGTATGTAAGGCCATCCAAATGATGAGCAGAGGGTACAAACGGTTTCCGTATGCAAAAACATTTGATTATTAGTTTGCAAGTTGACACCCTCGAAGATGTCGATTTCTCCTCCCTGAGGCCACTGGATAGCTTGGCTGGAAAAGCGGATGTTTGCGCTACGTTGGAGAACAATGTAAAATCCTCACCTCCAGTGACATGACGTCATGATCATGATTCAAATCATTCCAAGAAACGAACTCACGCCATAGGGAACGTGATACACATCGGTCACCCACAGGCTACCTACAGTGAAGGAATCGTTGCTGGTTATCCGCACAGTGTTTCGTTTATCATTGTAAGGGACCTAGTCAGCAAGAGTACATCTAGCTGACACACACATGAAATGGGGGCCAGCGACTCACAGTAGTGAAGTTGTCCACTCTTATGAATGCATGAGAGGTCGCCGAGTCAACATAGGCAAGGTTGTCGGCGAATGCAGTCTGCTCTGAGACAAAACTGTGCAGGTCAGGTCAGAACAGAGGGAACGTTAAAATAAATAGTCACATTGCATCTCCGTTCGTCAGATTGTCATCTGCACAAATCCGTCAACTGGAACTGGTGGACTGAAGAGAAATGGGAACTGACATACAATTATTATAAAATGTCCAGGCATCAAAGAAACTAGATCCGTCATATTCTTTTGCCAAAGAGCGGCAAGAGTGGCCACAAACAGATAAAACCAACTTGTCGCCATCGGAGTGAACATTCTTGAATCACACAACAAGGGGATAGAAATTTTGAATGGGTGCTTTTGTACCCACCATGTTGGCGGGTATCCATAAATACACCGTCAGGCAGTAGATGTGACTGCGTTTCTAGTAAATCAAATGGAGTGAAGAATAAATAGGAGGGGCGGATATAAATAAGGATCGCTCTAGCGCATCCTTACTAGGCGACTTGTTGGGGAGACGTGGACGCCGGACTGTGATGCCAATAAAAAAAAGTTTGGTGTCTTGCAAGAAGTCTGATGGTCCGATGTTCCAATGGTTCGGGCCATGCGCCTGTGCAAAGATTCGTCATAGCAACTGAAGTCTTGTGGACGCCGCAAAATACTCTAGCAGTCAACGACCGTGTCAAAATTCCATACAAAACTTGCACGTGCAACCCCTGGATTTCCACTGCCCAAGGTGGTTGACAAGTCATTTCATACCGTACCTCCATAGTTATGGGTTCGGACAGACTCAAATATACCACTAATATTTATGGACGACATTCACAGCTATATCAGATATCGTCGCCTCTGCGCAGCAGCAAGAGGCCGGTTCATAGACACACTCCATAGACATAATGAACGGGCAAAAGGAACATCACGTGAAGACAGCACAACAAAAAGAAGTATCTGAAGCGAGTGGTCATCAATGTCGTTCCTGATTCTTACAGTGCAGGGATCCTACATACCTCTTCATATCCGGCTTACGATCTAGTGGACAAACCGACATCCTTGCGCACAGTCTCGGTCTCTCTCTCAACGCTGTGGAAGTAGTCGAGTGCCTTTCTCGCCTTCTTCTCAGTTTCCTCCGCGTTGTGTGCTTCCTTCCCTCTATCTTCCATAGTAGTCCTGAATCGCTCCCGTAGATCCCAAGACGCGTATCGCAGCACCTTGCGTGTTTCACGACTTATACGCCCTGCGTGTGCATTGACAAACAACTCTTGTTCTGTGGCCCCATCTTCGACTCGAATAAGTGAGGCACGAATTCGGCGCCCAATGGTCTTGGGTATCGTGCTCGGCAGTGTCACTATGACATATGCCGTAGCGCCAACAACCACTGCACCGACGATAGGTGCAGCCCATCTCCTTGCTGATTCGTCCGCGAACAGCTCAGAGACGCGCACGGCACCATCGATGAAGCCACGGATGCCAATAGCCTTGCCTCCAACCATCGTCAAAGCTCCTACGCCCACCGAGAGAATGCTAAGGGCTGTTGCATTCTTTTCCTCAGTGTCCTCTCCCTTCATCTTCTCGTCGCCAAAGTGTGTCCATAGATGATGGTTGAAGTCAAACAAATCAAGGAAGGACGTGTCCAGCATATCGGAACGTTGTGATAACCCTATTCCAAGATTGTAGACACCACCCGCGACGACTGCACTGGCAGTTTGGGAGGGGTGACGGCGTGCGGAGCCTTGCCTACTTGGTCGAACGCTGAACATGGCCTCCGGCATGAAGACGCGCCGTGATTGTTCTACGCCTTCTGGGAGAAATTGATCTGCAAGAACTCCAATCTTTTTAACTCCAGCGGTGGATGTAACCCGGGCCTCATCCTCCGCAAGCTTGACCGCAACATCTAGACTCGCGAGCAGGGCCTTGCGCACGTCACGAGCGTAGTCCCAGATGGCAAGGAAGCCAGGGAAACGAGGAAGGCTAACGTCAGCGTCAATGCCGGGTTCGCCGCGACCAACACGTTCCAGACTCGCAGATAGGATAGCTTTGCTCCTCTCTGAGGAAGTAGATGCTCCAGCTTCTTCAACAGACTCAAGTGCATCCTCCAGATTCTCTCTTACATTCTTCATCTTCTCAAACACTGGCTTCGCCCTCTCCAGGTCGTCCTTGGCACGGTCGATCTCCATTTGGGCAACGATGGCATTTGCACCTACAAGAAAATCGATATCCAACAAGAGCTTAGACAGGTACGTCGAAGCAGGCTGAAGCTTTGATTTTGTTCGCTTGGCAAGGACAAAGGAGCGCAAGGAAGATTCGAGGTCGTCAAATGCGGGGTTGGCAGTATAAGGACGAAGTGCAGCGGCAGAGTCGACGAAGTGAACAAGGTCCTGTGCATCTTCGTGTGTGCGAGGACTGAACTCCTTGATTTGCTCAAGAACAAGGCGTTTGCACTTTTCCTTGTTCTTGATTTGCTCAAATTTGTTCATTACGATGAAAATATATGCCTTCTCGTTGCTGGCATTCCAGAGGAACTCCTTCGCAGACAGAGTGAAATGATTTTCAGAGGAGACGACGAAAACGATAACGTCAATTTCTTCCTGCCGAGCAAAAACTGCAGTTGTCTTGAGGCTATCCCGATTGAGGCCAGGTGCATCTACGAGGGAGATATCGACGACCCCATTGTTAAGAAGAGACTCTGATGCAGCTCTGCTGTCGGCCAAATAGATCTTGAGCCTTGGTAGGTTGCCCTCGTTGTCCGTTACAATGCTCTCTATGTCGGCGAGAGAGACGCGCGAAAATGTTGACTCGTCGGCGATGGAGTACTGTAGGCCCTCCTTGAGGACGTGAACCTCCTCTACCCCACTATTTTCGGCTGCATCATGAACCTCACAGAAGGCAGTCGTACAAGGTTGCTGGTCAACAGGCATTACCTCCCGTCGGAGCAAGGCATTGACGAAAGTGGATTTGCCAGAGTTGAGGTCTCCTGTCACCAAGACCTTGGATGACGTATCCAGGACGCGAAGTCGAAGTTTATCCATATGTTGGAGAGCAGCAGTTATGCGCTCATCTAGGAGGTTGGCAATGGACCCCTTCTCCAGCTGAGAGACCAGAGCCGCGGGTGAAGTTGACGAACCGTGGGGCCCAAGTTTGAGATCGAGTCGGAGAATAGTGAAATCGCTGGGTATGTCAAACGCGGTCTCTTTGTCCGTCGCACCCTCCGCGATCTGATCAACGGGTTCGGTGGAGACTTCCCGGGCATCCGCGATTGGAGCCAAAGTTACGGTGCGGGTGGAGCCTTGACGGTAGGGTGTGTAGACGATCTCTGTACGGTTGGACGGGTCGTCTGCAAAGCTCAGAGAGCGACGAATGGAACGACGGGGCTTCGGTTTCGAGTGTGTGACCGATTCCTCGCTAGGCTGCTCCTGGAGTGTGGGATACCGAACGGCCCAGTCAGTCTTGTTGAACTCCTGGAGGCCCGCCAAAATGACTTTGGATGCGTCCAATGCAGCAAGCAGGCTTGGAAGCAGGAATATAAGGCTGATCCGTCACTTGTCGGAAGAGCACAGGGCTTACTGGTCTTTTTGTTCGACATAGGCCTCCTGAACGTCTTCAACCCTGAGCTGCTTGCCATCGTGTGGCAAAGAGGCTTCCTTTGCGGCTTGCATGGACTGCAATTGGAAGGGGAAGGCCAAGTTGCAAAGGACGAGCGGTTGAGTTCCGTAGTCCGCCGGAAAAACCAGAGGTACAACCTTTGTCAGCTTTTGCTGAGTCAGACTACTCGCGGGAGGGCGCCGAAAACACGAGCTCACTATCTACGTTGCCGCGTACGCGGAGATGGATGATCGATATGAATACTACGTGCATGGTATACGGGATGGTTACCCAACCAGTCTTACAGCACTGCCGAAACACTCCAGAGATACGAGCAAAGTACTTGCGAGTCCCAGTTTTAACCGCATACCGTACAGCCTATGGTGACAGGGTCCTGATCCGAGGTATTTCCAGACGAGTCTCAGCGTGACCGCATTACCCGGTTGGCAAGACGGGAAGACCCGAAGGGGTAGCCCAAGGGGAATTCGGAACTCACGACGGGGGTAGGCGACGATTGTCGATTCCCTCGTCGTCACATCAAGGCCAACTAACACGTGTTCAATCTTCCGCCGTGACATCTTTCCTTAGAGGCTCCCGGGCCCTTGAAGGGCCCATAGCACTACCACGACATCAGCAGAAGCGATCACACAACGCGCCGCATGATCGCGTGCGGTGTGCAGTCGCTGCTGCACGCTGCCGTTATACTCGTCCCACCCTCGCCCTACCCCTTCGGCGTGCACATCTCCTGCACACAGCCGTCGTGAATTTCTGGGTTCAAATGCCTGCAGCTACTCCATTCGGGACTTGTTCGAATACACGTAACTTATCTTCTCTATGACTATACCCCCCGCGCGTGCATCATCATCAGCGCGTCAGCTGATCGAAAAGGTCGCGATCGGTCACGACCGGGCGAAATCGGCTGACCGATTTACCCCCCTCGTATGGCGGTGCAGCCGTAACGGACGTTGCTTACTCAGGCCTCAGGAGTCTCCTAACCTCGAGCATTCACCATGTCCACCATGCATGCCGTGTTGATTAAAGACGGGAATGGCCCCATCGAGAACCTCTATATCGGAGAAACCGAACGGCCGCTTCCAAAGAAAGGTGAAGTGCTGGTCAAAGTACGTGCCCCTGAGATCGCGTTCCCCTTGATACCGCGATACACGACATGATACACGGCGATCACAGGTCTCTGCATTCGGTCTCAATGGCTTGGATCTGGCACAGCGTGAAGGCATGTATCCTCCGCCTCCAGGTGCATCCAGCATTCTTGGCGTCGAATTATCTGGTGTGGTGCACGAGCTTGGATCCGGCGTTACAAAATGGAAAATCGGCGATGAGGTTTTTGGCTTAGTCGGGGGTGTATGATCATCTTGTGATCTCTCGAATACGGAACACTTATGTTCTCTCTGCCAGGGAGCATATGCCGACTATGTTGCGTGTGATCAAGGTCTATTGATTAAGAAGCCTGCCCACCTTTCTTGGGTCGAGGCGACAACCATCCCTGAAAACTTCATCACAGGTGCGCGTAGTATTCCAAAGCCCGATTGATAACATAGTATATCCTTGATATACTATGATAGCTAATCGAGGTCATATGTAGCCTATCAAGCAATGGTCATGTATGGAGAAGTCAAAGAAGGCGACGATGTTCTCGTTCATGCTGGAGCGTCCGGTGTGGGTGTCGCAGCAATTCAGATTGCACGAGTGTTTGGCGCGTGAGTTATCCTGAAGTCTGGCCCCGTTGGTCACGTGTAGGATGATTGCGGCCACTAATCACCACCGCAGGAAAACCGTTACGGCGACGGCATCAACCCAGAACAAGCTAGATTGGCTCCTTTCGATTCCGAATGGGGCGACTCACGTCGTGAACTATAAAACCGGCGATTTCGCGGAGGAAGTGAAGAAGACGACCAACGGCAAGGGTGTCGATGTTGTCATTGATTTCGTTGGTCGTACACATTGGGAGGGGAACATTGATTCCCTGGCAGTGGACGGAAGGATGATATGTCTTGCATTCCTAAGCGGTAAACATGAAGCGCACGCTTTCCGCGAAACACTTAACAGAATACCTGTGCACAGGCAACGTGGTTCCTTCGGTCAATCTGCAGCCGATCCTGTATAAACGACTCAAAATTCAGGGATCAACACTACGGTCTCGGAGTTTGGAATATCAGACTGAGCTGATCAACAGGTGCGTTAACACCTCGGTCCAAACCGACAAGTCCGGCGGTCGAACTGATCAGCGATGAAAGTGCCGGCTTTGGGGCGATAATTGATCAGATAACAGGATCAGAAGACAAAGGGCCGATACGAACGTATGTTCATAAGGTTTGTGTCTCCGGGGGAGCTTCTGATCTGACCCGTCGAGCACGGATTAATTTGAGTGGCTCATCAGGTATACGGACGGGATGAAATTCAACAAGCACAACGCGAGATGGCTCACAGCAAGAATAGGTTAGTGTACTTCCCTGGAGTATAGGAAAGCCGATTTGATTTTGATATTTTCTAAGTGGAAAGATTGTTGTTACGATTCCCTAGGAAAGAGTCGGAGATTCCGAAAGTGTATGATAGTAAACGGGGATGTGTATTGTTTGTGGTTGTTTGTATTCGAAGGTGCTTATCTGCAACAGGTACATTGTACAATTGGACCCTCGAATTCTGTATTTTATAAAATATGAGTATGGTTCACGTTGAGGCGTTGAGGTGACCTCGAGTTCATTCAACACCAAATTCGGAGTGAAAAGAAACGAAGAGAGGGAGAGTCTGTAGGCGTGACGACAGCTGGTACAACTGCTTCGGATCTTAATACAGAATTCAACGGCTGACCTCTGGGCACCTCCTGATTGCTTGCGATAGATCGATTTGCATGATCCAGGTGATCGGTTGCGTGAGGTAATGTTATTTACTTCTGGGGCCCTCGGGACCTCGGCGGTGAGTCGAAACAGTGGAGACAACGATTTGGGTAGTGCTACAACAAGAGGGGTGCGGTGATTTGCAAGTTGCACGGGCCCTGGCAGTTATCGTTAACGCTTCCATAAGTGGAGCCAGCGGGGGAAACGCGACGTCTGTTACAAGTATAGCTCGAAAACGTGTTGCCAAGCATCATATCATCAACACGGCCCCAGATCCATGGCAGGGTGGCTACGGCGGGCGAGGATATGTGGAACGGATGGCCAGGGGGAGAAGATTCGGAATACATGGACCGCCCTGGCGCAAATGAGGCTGCGACACAGGGACGAGAGGAGTGTGGGTATTCGGGTGTACTAGGATGAAGGGGCGCAATAGAAAAATAAAACACTGAAGATCTCGGCGACGAACACAGGACATGGGCGCAAGCGGCTATCGGCGATCTGTGCAAGCGCGTGGACAGCGGAGGATGAGTCCTGTGCATTTCGCGGCCTCTGACGCTGCGGCCACTTGTTACAGCACAATGATCACCGTGTCCGTCCTGTGTCGGTTCCGGCACACTTCGTGCCATCTTTCTTGATTCAGCTTCCGTCACCTCTCCAGCTCTGTGCGTGAGGCGATGTCCTCTCCTATAACTATTTAATCCCCCTTCCTTGACCGTTCGAGTTAATATCATCACCCCCGTCTACGTTCTTCGCCATGAACAGCCAGTACAACAACTCTGCCTCTCAGTACCACCACCAGGCCCCGTATGGCCAGACAAAGATCTCCCAAGGCCCTCATGTCGCTCAGTCCCACGCAACTTTCGACCCCAGAGGTCACTCATATCCCCAGTCGTCCAAATATGGACCTCCGCACACCACGTCGGTCAGCATCGGCGCGAGCTCTGTGGCCCCCGTCTTCTTCTAGACCCCCGCTGCAACGCCCCTCCCAGCCACGTCTGTGAATTGATCGTTGTCTTGGCCGCCGTTGACGCGCGCCCACATTATCATAATCATCATCCCATGTCACAACACCATCCCATTTCTCCACATCCTCTGTCTCGCCGCTGCCATAATAATCCTTCGTGGGGGAGGACGTCTGTTCGAACAGTGCATAGGTGGACGAGAAAGATCTAATCGCAATTGTCTAAGGAAAGGACTTATAATCATAATCATCGTCGCCATTAGCAGTGCCAGCTTGTTCATACTCTACCTACCATGTGTTTGCACACTGCTTTTTTCGTTTGTAGCCACCTACGTACTATACTCTATACATCACCCTCTGCTCATAACTTTGTTACCAGTCATATATCTTGTTTAGGATCACGACATCTGGGCTACCCGCGAACGAACCTCAATTACGACCGAGAATGGCATGGTACGTTGTCCGCCTGAGAGAACCTTGCGGATCTTGATCCACCTCCAGGATCAAGGAACCCGTCTCCCATGGTCCGGTTGCCGCATTCTTCTAGGACAACGCCTTGTTTCTGTCAGGGTCCACTTTCGTTCCATGCCAAGTAGTACTGTGTCTGTCTGGACCCTTCGCGTGGCAATTCGTGCGCCACTTATCAACAATTGCTCTGACCTGTCATGATGTCAAATGCTGAAATAGTAGATGGAACCTGCGAAGCGGAGGTCATCCGAGTAACGGAAAGAGTTAGCGAGTATCGCGTTCAACTATTTTGGCGCTCCGTGCTATGCACGCTGAAATCCAGGTACACAAAAGAAGGTTGGACCCGCACGTTGTCACTTCGCGACCGACCATCGCAAGCTTGACAGACGTCATACAATGAATCACCTCCGTCGTCAGGTATTGTTGCGAGGTGGACTCGTTTTAGCTTACCAAAAGTATCCGATATTTCTGTGATACAGGGTTGTGTAAACCTACAATTTGCCCCGAAGACCTGTCCCGAAGACCCCCGTGACCAAAGATCCACAACACTTTGCTCTCCACCACCCAAGGATGCAGTCAACGATTTCATCCTGACGCTGGAGACAGAAATCAACTTCATAACGACGCGGACAATGCTAAAATTCCCCACCCCTGTAAAGTTATGATCGGCATCCTCGATGAGATGTAGGCTATGCGTCCCGGGCGTCCTGGCTCCGAACACGCGAGCGTAGATGATCGCATCGTAACTATGACCAATGTGAGCGTTCTTCTTATAGAAATACGCGATACTCACACTGGGACCGTTCTATCATCAAGACCGTGTATGGTGAGGACATCTATGGCTGACGGAAAGTTGTCCCAGACAATGGCCGAATCCCAACGCGAAAACTCTTCTAGGTCATGAGGGTATATCTTTTGCACAACAGCTTCACGCGCGACCACCGCGTTCCACTCGTAATAGCCTTTGGTTTCGAATTCTTGCTTATAGGCCTCGGCAGAGTCTACGCCGTGGTCGTGAGCATATCATATTTATCGTAATTTGTCGGAATGCGTGACAATCACCATATATTCGCTAATAAAGTCCAAATGTCAGTCGCGTGGATTCGAAGAAGGGAACTGATGGACCTCACGTCCATTCGGTAACGTCCCGACACGTTGACGAGGGCGTGCACATGCTTCCCTTCTTCAGACGTGCACAGCCAGTGCATGCCAACGACGGAGCCACGGGAATGGCCGACGACCATGTCGACTTGATACCCATAGGCAGTGCGGAGGTAAGCAACGACCGTCACGAGGTCTTGGGCATCGTCAACAAGTCCTCCATGTCTACGCTGGCCACCGCTTTCGTGATTTCCCCTGCAGAACTTGAGTTCAGTGATCCGGCAAGGACCCCATCAGATTCGTCCCGCACCGGAAGTCAAACCGAAATGAATCAAAGGGGAGTTTTGATGCGAGCCGCTTTTGGAATAAGTAATCTTTATGTCTGAGACGATGGGTGTTAAGAATCCACATCTAGAATGGCCGTGTTCATCATAGCTCACCCCATCGTTCCATGCAGGATCTGCGTGGGATCCTCAGTAGATAATCTTCACTGAGAAAGAAGGACCCACCAAGGCGATCTTTCTCCCGTTAGTCGGTTGATGTGGTTCTAGCTGCTCCAAGATGCCAACAAGGGTAAAGTTTCCTGAAGGTATATGAAGTTTAGAAGAAGTCCTGTCTACGGCCATGGTGGTAGTCTCGGTACATACTAGTGGTTCCATAAGCGGTAAGTGTAGTGTTCACCAGCACCGCTGAAACGCCGGTTCAACTCATTCATGGTCATATACCCGCTCATCGCTCTGGTCATCGGCGCACTCGGTGGAGTCGTTGCAGGTACTGCTCGCTCCCAGCGACCCTGGGAACTCGTTCTGCGCGTCGACCCTCCGAACAGCTTCTGCACACTCATCTCCTTTCGGCCGACACAGATACACAAAGACCTGATCGGCCGGAATGTGGTTCAAGAGGTCTCCCCGGTACCCGTTTCTCATCCCGGGGCAAACCAGAACGTGCTTCGGGTCCTCTCGCACAACATAGAATCCCTGGTATCGCAAGCCCAGCTGCACTGCTCAAACAACCTCAACACTTTCTTTGGTCACCATTCAACCCAAGTCCAGTTTCCATTTTCGTGGAGCGGCGTTTTGGACGGCGACCTCCCAGATTTGGAACTCATTCCTCTGATTACATCTGGCCCCGCGGATAATCGTGTCGACCTCGCATTCTTCGCTGACGGTTGTACGTGAGCTCTGCACGGCGTGTTGGATGGAGAGCTAACGTAGCGCTACCGCAGACACTGCCGGGGAACGACAAAAGTTCTTGGACGATGCCGCTCGACTAGTCCGCAACATGTCCACGAATACGACGTTTTTCACTGTCAAACCCTTGCTTAATTTCTGGGCTGTGTTTACCCCAAGCAAAGAGGTCTCTGGTTCATGTATGGAGCCATATTCTTGCTGACGTCCGATGACAGAGCGGTATTGGAGTAGGTGGGAAAGCAAAGGAGTGAGCCTCATCCCAGCCCGAATTGTACATGTCATGCTGAGGTCCCTCTCTACAGCACGCCATTTGGCCTGTACAGGGATGGCACTGAACTAAGAGGGTTGTATGCCAATAATTCTGACGTGGCTCTCGCCGCTTGTGCTTCCCTCGCTGACAAGTGCAATTACGCGATCCTGCTCGGTTGGATTTCTCTTCCTCGGTGTCATATTGGGCATTAGACTGAAACCTTTCATTTTCCTCCTAGCGAATGATCCGTTGTACGGCGGTGCGTTTGTCTTTCGTCTAGAAGGAGGTCTGATTGCACACTCATCAGAACCTTAGGTATTGGGGGAGAATATACGTAAGTGGCTGCGGCCATGACACAAAACTCTCACTGACCTGGTCCAATCCCAATTTGAAGCACAACGACTGCCTCACTCGCCAACGGTGCCCTCGTTCTCCGTCATGAAATTGGGCATTCCATCATCGAAGTCGGCGAAGAATATGACGGTGGTTTTGCCTATTTCGGAGTCAATGCCGTACACGAGCCCCAAGCCGTGACCTGGTCCCATTGGTTGACGCACAAAGACCACCCGCGCGTAGAACGCTCTGTGATGCCAATGCAAGTGTATCCGTGGACGCTTCTCGAAGTCGCCAAACCGTGGTCGGTTACGTTTTCGTCGTCTGGCACATACGCTCGCTCCCATATCAAGTTCTCACTCTCCGGGATACCTCACGCAGACGATCTTGTGGTCTACCTCGACGGTGTCGATCTCAAGTGGACTCCCGCAGATGATATCGGCTTGGACAGATGGCACTATGATATCGTGTTCCAGCATGGGCTAACTAATGGCGAGCACGTGCTCCAGTTTGTACTCCGAAACAGAGAGATGCAGGGCCAGGCACAGCTCTGCAGTGTTGAGGTGCTTGAATACGGGTCTTCGGAAGAGTGCGTGCGCGGCTCCCTCGTGACAAGATAACCGACGTGTCGCTTACAATATTTGCCAATAGGTTTGAGGCTAGTGCAGGATATTATAGCCTTTTCCCTACGCGCGTATCCCATTCAGTTGTTCCACTGACGACGAGCGAGCTGATACCAACGTGTATTCAGATACGACATCGACAATGCCACATCGTACCGTCCCACGAATGACGATTGCCTGATGCGCAGTGTCGTGAAACCCAACTTTTGCAACGTTTGCTTGGAAGGGCTCTGGCTGTCTCTTGTCAAGCGCATCGATCTTATTGAGGATTTTAGCCTGATGTGTTCAGGGCCCTCAAGAAGCGATGTGCACGTGGCCCAGGTTGACCTCGTGAAATTAGCGCAATTCAGGGTGGAGCCCATCAAGAACACGGAGAGCTATGCGATTGAGTGGACACGGAACGGACGAGTGCTTGAGGCGCTTGCGAACCTCACTAGGGTGGAGTTGACTGACGCGGAATATGGCACTTACCGTGTCGACATTACATACGCGGTGGACGAAGTACGGTTGGATCCTCGGGGGTATTTACACGCGAGCAGGACGTTTGAGCTGACACCTCATTTGTGTTGATGAATTCATCGTTTGTGTAGTGGAGTATAACATTACTTACACATATGATATGCAATTGGCATTGTCACGCTTGGAAATCTACTGGATCAATAACCATAGAGTAAGTCCGGGAGAAGATGAAAAAAGGACGAGGATGATCAATGAGGATGAGTGATTCCATACTACAAGCGACTTCAACTAATGAGCGTGGGGAGATTCTCGCGTATCCATGTGAAGAAGAAACGGCAAGACGTATGCGCGCGGATGAGTTGGACCAGTGAGATGGGTGGGTGAGAAGAAAGACGAAAGAACAACTTTCCACTCCGTCATGGTATATATCAAAAAAGTGCCGTGATATGATGAGCAAACATTCTCACCGCAACTTGTCCTCGAGAAGGACAAGGCGATGGTTGGTCGTGTTAAGAACAGATGATAGTCAGCTAAAAGGAGGGTAAGGAAGATAAAAATGGGCGCAAGGAAATGGAGCAAGCAAGAGGGACAGAAACAGAGAGGGACATCTGAATACTAAAGTAATCACATAATGACGCATTTGCAGCAACCCCCGGTGACGTCGTCTTGTTCTTGTTCTCGTTGTCGCTGGTTGACGAATTCGGTAGATGGCCGCGTGACATTGATAGTAGGTACCTGTTGATCGATACGGTATTGCGAGAAAGGCGCAGGGGAATTGGGAGGGTTTGGATATGGATATGTTCTACGAGGATTTGGCCGAATAGGTTCCTCCGGCTGGACAGGCCGTGATATTGGTATCGATTTTGGAGGTGTCGCGGGACGCGATGGGACGTGATCTTTCTCGGGAATTGCGGCATGCTCTGGAACGTGACCAAACTCGCGCATTGATATCTCTTCGTCCCCACGTGGTGGTCGATACTTTGTATAGTCGTACCCAAATGTGCCAGGTGCCTGCACAGAAACAAAAACATCAACATTGTGTTACCTGTGAAAGCATAACCGTGCCTACAGGCTTTACCGGGGGTGGTGATATCGGCTTCGGGCCACCATCTGCTTGCTCGTATAGGCCATCTAAACCCTTCTTGCGGGCCACGACAGGAAGCACCAACTAAAGTCACCGTGATGAGGGGCGAGCGAAATTCTGGAAAAAGCGATCCACTTGCCTCATCCCAGTTCCCAGACTTTTGCACTGGTTGCGTCCACGTTGGAATGGCGTTCACTATATCTCCTTCAGGGGTCGGATACGCTGCTATGGAATTCCGCGGATCATGAGAAATTATAGGAAGGGTCTTGGCTTTAGGTTTTGCCTTCTTCGCAGGGGAGGCAGGTGATGTAACTGGGCTTTTAGCGCGGCGCTTAGTATGTGTTTGATCTGACGACTGTGACCGTGGAGAAGTCGTGTTGGACATGGACCGTGAGCGTTGTGCCGAGGGTTGTGGAGTTGACATAGTGCTCTCCGCACTGGCCCTCGGGGGGACTGACGGGGCACCAGACCGCAAAGGACCGGAAGCAGTCTGGATCGACTGCTTTGGCGTGGAGTCGTTATCCAAACCGAATGAGGCTCTTGTAGGCGTTTCACTGCGAACGGTAGTGATCATAGTGAGTGAGGGGCGAGGGACAGACACGCTAAAACGGATGGTATCGTCGGCATCTGCACCAATGCGAGCGTATGCATCATAGAATGTCTCGGCGTCGGTGTCATGATCGCTTTCGATGTCGGTCAACGGACTCTCGTCGAGGACCATATCGACGTCCCTTGTTGGTTCGTCGTCGAGGTAGAGACTTTCGTGGGTGCCAGCACCTACGCTGTCTGCCCTCTTCCGGCTACGAGTAGTTTCCACTGGACCAGACAGGTCGCGTGTTTGACCGCGGATAGCGTTTCGAAGGTTGTGACCATAGTTGGCGATCTGTAACATCTCCACATGCTTTGCCACACGGAGCTCACCGACACCACCGTTTCTGTGGACGTCGCCTCTGTACCAGTGCTCAAAGGGACGTTCTTCTGAATCGGTGGAGGGCCGAGGGTCGGGAAGTAAGGGATCTTGCTTTCTCGAACGTATCGAGGAGGTAAACAACGACGTGGGGAAAGGAGGGGGTTCGTTCATGATGCTAGAAGGCTGATGCCGTATGAAGGTCATCGGGGGTGTCGTCGGGAGCGGTTCGCCTGGTTTTGGGGTCCAAGGATCCTGAGAGGCATCGGGGGTGGGTGTTTGATGTGGACGGTAGTTGGCACCGTTGCGGCTGTTGGCTCTGTGGGCGACGATGTGAGCATGGCTGGAGGCACTTGCCGTTCTGGAGCGAGCAGCGATCGGTATGCGAGTAGGCTTTACGTCAGAGGTGCGGGGAGAAGTGGGACGAGAGTCATCGGGAGTGGGAAGGGGGTGGTGAGGGAAGGCGTTCGGGGAGGGTGGCTGGGAGTATGTACGGGCGCGCTTTGGGGGAAGAGCGGGTGTGGTCGTGACACCGTTTGGGTGGGTGTGGGTGTCTGAGCGAGGGTCGGTAGACCTGGAGTACTGCAGACTGGGCCGGGGTATCGCGCTGAATTTGGCTGATGTTTCTGGGTGTGCCCGAGGGACATCGAGGGAGCGAGGAGGGACAGGAGACGACTGTGGATCGTCTGCGGAAGAGATGGACGCGATGGACATGCGTTTGGCGAGGATGCGACTTTCGCTTTCGAGTCCTGGAAGAAGAGATTAACATGAACTTGCACGAGACACGAACTGATGATGTGCCTACGCTTGCGCAACGCCGGGACAATCGTCTCGTCCCACGTCGAGAGCGCGTTCTGCGTCGTCGCCGTCGTCGTCGTCGTCGTCAGTGTCATTGAGCGGGAAAAAACACCGTCAGCCAATTTAGGATATTACTCAATTCTCATTTTTCGTTCATGTCCACCGCCGCGCGCATCTTCCGCAGGCCACCCAGGATACGCCTCCCTCTCCGCAGGGACGAGCGGGGCCTTCCTATTCCCCACGTCGGCGTCACCCTACACGACACCGCCCCATGTCGACTCCGTGACCACTACCACACCACACTCCAGGACGACCTCATGTACATGTCCTACATCCACGAGTCGGGCCCCCGCCCGCCCCCCCGCGAGGTCCGTCTCCGCTTCGACCCCGCAGATCCCTACTCCAAAAACCGTCTCAACACCCCCGTCGGCGGCGATCGTCTCGGCAAAAAACCCGCTCCGCCCACCACCCCAGACAACGTCGTCAGACTCGAACGTGTCGTCCTTCACACCATGCTCAAGGAGGCAATCTCCAACCGCAGTGTGCTCCTCAGCGCCATTGCCTCCTTGAGAGCCATCTCGGGTGAGACCAACCACGGTGCAGGCCGCCATTCCTCCTCTGGCGTGCAGATCGTCCACGGCAAAAAGTCGGTCAGCGGTTGGGTCCGTCCCGGTCTTCCTATCGGTGTCAAGGTGGAACTCAAAGGTCCCCAAATGTACACCTTCATTGCCACCCTTTCCGACTTCGTCTTACCCCGCTTACGCGAGTTCCCTGGTATCCTGTTACCCCCCTCCTCCAGTAACATGCAGACTCCTAGCGGCGTCGCAGGCGTCGTCTCTTTTGGTCTCCCCCCAGAGGCCCTTGGCTTGTTTCCCCAGATTGAGGTTAACCTCGAGGCCTACCCAAGGACCCATGGCATGCACATTCATTTCATCACAAACGCCGAAGGACAAGGCGCTCAGAACAAGGCAAGAGCACTTGTCTCAGGTTTTCAGATCCCCTTCACGCGCAAGTAGTCATCCTTTGTCCTATTAATAATTAGCGAGAGATCTATATCGTATGTGCAAATGTCAATGAGAGCATCGTGCGGATGGTCAAATAAGCAAGGCTGACGACAACTGAAATTGAAATGTAGATATACATGCAAGGGTCTGCTCATCTTTCGGGGCCTCACCGATGAGTACCCCCCGCCCCGGGCTGCCATGCAATGTCTCCGAGTCGATGCCGATACGATGAATGCGACCGCTCCATCCCCAACCGTGACGTACCCGTCGTGCCGATCAACGCTGACGTTTCAGATGCTGTCCTTCGCGCTTTCTTGGGAGCAATGATCGAGCTATTCTTGGGCGTGTCCGGTCCTTTCAACCCACTCCTCCCAAGGGCTGGCTTCAGCGCAGGTGCAAGGGCAGGCAGTATCTCCCTGGCCAGTTCCCGAACAAGGACCGCCCCATCTTCCTTGCTCAGCCTCGTCACAATTTCGTGCAACCCGTATCTCTCTACTAGGATCGCCCGGTTCGGGTGGACGTCACAGACCGTCCTCAGGATCCGCAACAGATTCAGTCGCACGACTGCACGACTATGCGACAACCTGTCGATGATCCGCTTGAAAAACGATGCCTTCGCTAGGCCAATAGTGAGCGGGTTGGAGATGCGACAAATCTTGAGAAAAGGGTCCAGTAGGTTCTCGAACGAGTTCGCCTTAGCAGAGACGAAACACTTCAGCAAGGCATCAAGTGCTTCTGGTTTAATCAATTGATCTTCAATCTTGGCCGTTTCGTCTTGTAGCCTGTCGCAGGCAGCGATCAATACATACTTATCCGTAACCAACCCGCGAAATAAACGAACCATGACAGAATAGCTTCCAATGCGCTGACTTGGAAATAAGGGTCTTCCAGTAGCTTCAGGTACATCAACAGACCGTTGTGTTGCCAAAGCAAGTTACGACAACTCTTTCCTGCACTTGCGAGATCGCACAGAATGGGCAATGCAAACTGCTTTAGAGGTGAGTGGGTCTCGATGACGCGCTTAAGACACGGTATGATGCCTGCTTGAGCAGCTTCTTCCTGCCTTGACTTGTTCAACCGACACAGGTTGTAACATGTCTGGAAAATGTGGTTGGATACTTCCTAAGGTACTGAATCAGCACAGAAAGGGAACATCACGTCGAACGACTGACCGTGCCATGGGGTCCAGCTCGGTCTTCATCCAAGAGCTTAATAAGAATCTCTATAGCGTTGGCATTCTGAAGCACCTCGAGCAAATTTGGATTCATCGAAAGGTGTTTCACTGCCTTGAGCATGTGAACCAGGCAATCTCCCTCCAGTAATTCGCAAGCACGCATCAACCCTAAGCATAACATCAGCTTCCGCTAAAGACAAAGATACTGGGAACGTACGACGAATGATCCTTCTTGTCCCCATTGCATTTCGCACGTGTATATCGCTCTGTGTTACCTGCGAGAATACCAACAAAATCTGTATTATCTTGTGCCTCATCTCGATAGCGGTCTCGCTTTGGCTGCTCATCACGTTTAACAGTGCTGATGATAAGGGGTCTAGGAGCCCTTCCCTCATAAACATGCGACAGAAATCATTTTTGGTTGTCGGGCTCTGCAGTTCAAAGACACTTCCAATGCCATTAAGAGCATCTACGACAAGCTCGCTCTGCTCTGTGTAGTCTTCGTCGAGTAGGTCCACAAGGACTTTGAGTCCACGACACCTAAATACAGTGAGCCAAATAGTCACAAAACGCCGGACCTACTTACGAAATGAACATCTGAAGGGTTAATGCAGACGTATGGCAAAGCAGTCGGATGAAATTCGATGCCTCAGCCCTGCACTCGGAGGGATATTTCTTGGAAGTGAAACCTATCGATCATGAGCCGGCAATTTCGAAAGGCCAGTTATAGTGCATTTACCCATCATCACAGGAATCCCACCGATAAGACAAAAACTCTCCAGCACGCCAAGGTCATTTGTCACGAGCTACGAAAGAGCCAATCAATAATTTCGCATGACTTCTTGATATATCTGTCGTACCAAGTTAATTATGTGAAGCAGTTTCATCAGCACATCTCGAGAGCACTTTGCTTCCAACACCTCCAGGATTGCCAGCATACCATGGGAAGATACCAATTGGAACAACATTTCTGGGTTCTCCGTCATGATTGTGATCTGTACGACCGTTGATCAACAGCTGTGTACTGCTTGCATAGATCCAGTACTCACCAACTGGTCGCAAGCATCCCGAAGCTGAAAGTCAGGTGCAGATGGCGTGAGCTCGTCGATCAGCTGATTCACCATGCTACACAGGCGAGCATGTTTATCTCGTTGCAAGTTAGTTTCGAGATCATCTTCTGCAAAGCCTTCGTCGATCTGGACAGGTGGTGAGATCATGACGACAAAGTCCAACGATATGGTATACCTCAGCAAAGGGATCATCTTCGTCGTCCTCGTCCCCTAGCTGCTTCGCGGTTAACAACGCTGGAAAATATCACTGGAATGAACATACCCAAGATTTGTTGGAATGCCGCGTATTAAGCTGCAGGGTTTGCATAGGCTGCTCGAGGGCTAATACATTTATCAGTCTGAACATACAACAGTACATTCCCAGCAGACAAAAATTGTAACTCACTGGTACCGTTGACTTTGCCGAATACATCGTCATAGTCCTCGTTGTCCTCTTCAGTATACTTGTCGAATTCGTGCGCGCTGGCAACTCGTCTGGCTTCTGATCGCCCCATTGATCCAGAAGCACTCGAGCCAGAACCAACGAAAGACGACGATCGCGAATGCGAGCGGATTGAGCCTGATTGGGGGCCGCTTGGGCCCGCAGGACTGAGTGAGGCACGCGAGGGTTTGCGTGAAAGACCGGGAAGCGGTGCTGACACTGGACCCGGTGAGCTGGGTGAAATACCGAGGGTTTTGATGTCATCTGGATGGAATAGACCACGGCGTACGGAGTTCTTCATCTGCGGATAACGTCACTCTGAGAGTGAACTAACGACGAGATTCGAACAAACCCTGAAATCCGCGACCTTTTCCTGCAAGATAATGTCGTCTTCCTCAGATGCAAGGTCTGAGTAGTCCTCCACGATTGGAACGATATTTGCTGCAGGTGCTCTCGCCAGTGGTACCGTACCTGGACCAGCTGGACTTCGACTCGGTCGTATTGTCTGAGCGTTGTCGTCGACCTCTGGTTTATCGTCATCCATGGCGGACTTCTCCAACGCTACGTACAGAGGAATGGTTAACAAATCGAAAGTCAAAGCAGCACGAATCAATTACCTTGCAGCTTCGAGAACGATGGACCATCCTCAAAATCGTCATCCCAGTTATCAGTCTGCTCTTCAGGCTGCTGAAGAACAAAGGCCAATGGCTCTCGGATTTTCTCCACCAGACCAGCAGGAGCAGACGACTTTCCCGGAGCGGGTGGTGGTGCCTTGAGAACTATTGGTGCTGATATTGATTGTTGTAACCCAAGGACGGAGTGTTGAAATAAATTGACACTGGCTTTGTTGTGCATCGGACGTGTGGGGGACGGAGGTGGGCCATCACTACCTCCGGCGCGACCACCATGTTTTGACGGACGATTCGGGGCTAGGTGTCCATTAGACTTAATGCATAACATGCGGAGGGAACATTACATTTTAATGCCTCGTTCCATTCTTGCACTTTAAGAACAGCTTCATCGTAATTATAATTACTCGAAGGACGTTTTTGTGCACCAGATAGTGTCTGGGAGTCATTGCTTCCGGAATGACCATCTTTACCGCTCGATAAATCCATTTGCTTCTTCGCTGCCACCATCCAAGGGTGTTTCAGGAGCTTCTTCGCCGATATTCGTAGATTACTGTCTTTCTGGAAACAATGAAGGAGAAAGTCCTTCACAATTGGCGAGGCACCTTCCGGAATTGGAGGACAATCGTCCTGCACAATGCGGAAGAGCGCCGGCATAGGATCGAGAAAATGGTATGGTGGTTTACCCTCCAGAAGTTCGATGACCACGCAACCAACGCTCCTGTAGAAAGAGCATGAGAAGGAAAAAAGACGTATCGACATCTAACATACCAGATATCGGAAGCCGTTGTTGCACCAGATTGTTCGATGACCTCGGGTGCCACTGACAATAACATCATGTCAGCGGGCCAGGACAGATAGGAGTCACATACTCCAATACGGGCTGCCAACGACAGCATCATCAGAGACTGCACCGGTCGTAGTGGAACTGGCGACACCAAAATCTGCAAGCTTTACACATCCGTCCTTGTTCGTTAGTATATTAGCTCCCTTGATGTCTCGATGAATGACGCCCTGATCGTGCAGGTATGTGAGACCTTCAAGTACTTGACGAATGTATACAGCTACGAGATTCTCAGGGAACTTTCCAAATCGTTTGCATATATTGTGTAAGGATCCATTTTCGCAAAATCTACAAAGAGGTGAATCGAGAGTGGATACATCTGCGACGAACATACTCAAGGATGATGTACAAGTACTCGCGAGTCTTGACAAATCCCTTGTATTTGACGATATTGGGATGCTGCATTTGATCAATTCTAGGACGCCAGGAAAGCAAAAAGAAAACATCGTACATTGAGGTTCTTTAGCAAGTCGATCTCGGACTATACGAGAGAGGATGAGAAAGAGAGTAGAAGCCATGATTCAGAGACAACGATGTACCATAATCTGCCCGAGCTCGCCTTTGGGTATGTTGCTTAGTTGTATTTCCTTGACGGCAACGGTTTCACCGGTGGCCCAGTTAAGCGCACCTAGATGCGCGATCGTTCTGACTCAGTTCGTTCTCTGAGCGATGGCACT
This sequence comes from Rossbeevera pachydermis, assembly GCA_038090155.1. Lineage (NCBI taxonomy): Eukaryota > Fungi > Basidiomycota > Agaricomycetes > Boletales > Boletaceae > Leccinum > Leccinum pachyderme. Next base: position 37,501 of record JBBPME010000154.1, read on the forward strand.
CACGGTATACCTGACCAAACGCGCCTTTGCCTAGGGAATCTCCAAGTTGCTGGGAGGTTAGACATATCAACTACGCGTTCTACGACCAAATCGTCGGTGACTGACATAGTCATTAAGTAGCTTTGAAACACCCGACTTCTTTCCAAGGCCGATCACATGCGATGGGGAGGTTGCCATGGCTCACGGGCGAGGTGGGGAAGCTGTGGATGTAATGATAAGAAATGGAAGTGAGGAGCTTTAAATGATTATGGAAAGAAGAGAAAGGACTGATGCGAGCGATTTGAGGTCGCGTCCTGCGCTAACGACAAAGCGTACGCACCAAACTACCGCACTCGGACCCATTTGGAACACTCCGGCAAACTTCCACGTGACCGCGCTACCCTCACCGACTACAGCGTAGGTACATGCCAGAGGAGAACGGGAGGGTCTCCTGCCAGGGCTTCCTGGCACGCCGTGCGTCAGGAGCCCAGTCCGGGTCCGTTCCCCTACTTGGTCAATACCCCTTATAAACCGTCCCCAATGAGTATCAGGCTTGGATAAATGCCTAATCAGATTTCTGTGTTTTTCGTGATGAATGCGGGGCCCCGTCAATCGTTTACTTACAGGAGATTTGGTGTCCTAGTTCCCCTCTATGCCCGTGGTTTGACGGAGCTTTCAATCTAGCCAAAATGTCACACAAGACGAGTCAGGCCACCAATCATAATTTGCTACCTACACGAGTCCCAACTAACTCAAGCCTATATGTGGAGTGAAAGAGTTGAAACTACCGAAGTTGCTATGGTGGGATTGAGGCCTACCACACCCGGAAACCGACGATCGTCGGATTCGAGGATCACATCGATTTAATAAATTTCTGAATCGAGGAAATTCGGTAAGCATTGCACTCCTGTTGGCTACTTTGGGTATCATCATTTTCATCACACTGGCAGAAATGATATGTTTGCTTCTTAGCAAGCGTACTGGCGTTGTGATGTGCTCCTTCTATGAACATTGACCTTTGGAAGCACAAAGCTAGTGTTAATTACAACAAATGGTGGCACATACTATTGCTTTGAACGAATCCTATGGTAAGTCTGCAGTGTCTTCTCAAAAACGGCAGTAATCTAGAAAGTGGCTACTCTGCCTATAGTGGCCGTTGAGGTGAGTAACTTCGCTGTCAGTGGTATTTTTGTTGAAACAGCCTGCATGGATCACGATCATATATGTTGACAGACGCAAGCACTGAAACATAAATCTGCGGAATGGCTTGACGCGTCAGATATGGCTAATTGAATCCCTCTACTCATGCAAGCTTTAACTTGGGCGGAGAGTCAGTTTCGTTATTTCATATCCCGCAATAAAGGTTCCGGCCCAATCGGGGAGATATCAGCTCAGTTGATCGCACCGTTTCAAACTGACTGACTGCTCCAAGGGGGTCGCGTGATGTTCATCTGTTCTGCTATAAGTTTCTGAGATGCACAACTTCCTGTTCTTTCCGTCGTCTCACAGCGCCGCGTGGCCCACCACAGTAATTCTATTAAATACTAACAGTAGCCGCCTTCTGTCTGATTGATTGGTGTGGATAGATTCAGCACAAAGCATGAAGTTTGCACGGTGGGGGACATTCTTCTTTTTTGCCTTGTATCTCTGACCAACTCCCCGTTTGTTACCCCTTGTCTTGCCGCAGATACCTTCAAGATGCCGTAGTATGTACCCTCGAAAATCATCCTCGCATGCTTATTTACTTGGCTGCTTCCACAGACCCCTGAGTGGAAAGACGCTTACATGTAAGGAATCGCAAAACATTTGAATGTCGATCTGCCTTCAATTACCATTTTTCGACAGAGACTATTGCGCTCTGAAAATGCACCTAAGAGCCATCCAAGCAGACGATCCGCTGCAACTGCATGTGTCAAGTTACTCCACGCGGACCATCGTTGATCTTACCATTCCAAATACTGAGGGGAAGTTCAAAGGTGAGAACGCCTTTGAGCACCACTATTTCCCCTGAACAAAAGACTCTAACTCAATCATGAAGAGACGCACGTGGATCGATCAAGTATCGCAAACTTACCACTTTCGGAAACCGACTCCACAAGACATTTTGGAGACTTGGATGATATCCACGCACGGGCTTCCCCCGTGAACGAGAGAATGAGCCACCAGAGCAGTGAGTTGTTACAGCTACACTGCTGAACTCGAGGGCTCACAACATTCCTCTTCAGTTTCACCCTTTTTCAAGGATCCAGGTACCGGTTGCCTCCGTCCACCTAGGTCTAACCATAAATCACCGCCAATTTTACAGAATCTCCAACCCCACGCACTTTGCATACAATACTTTCCAATGTGCCCGCGACCCATGTCAAGTTCTTTGACGGGCTTGATGCCGAGCTTACCAAAGTAGAAGAATTTTACCTAGAGAGAGAGAAAGGCATGCATGAGCATGCTAAGCTACTAAAGAAACAACTACACGAACTTGAAACACATCGTCAGATGTTTTACGTTCGTATTTCTTTTGGTGCTCAACGCCCAATCTTCTAAAATATTAATATTACTCCTTAGGAGTCATCTGCACAATCAAATGCTCGGAGTTGGGTCAAGAGAGCTTATCTTGCTCTTTTTTCCCCAAGCCGGTTTTCAAAATCCAAGACAAAATCCAAAGGGTTACGTCAAGCTGACAGAAATAGCGATGTCCTACCTGAACCAAAGCGAAGTAATTATCGATTCGTTACAAGACTATCTTTCCGTTCGATTCACAGATATTCTGAAAGGGCGCCTCAGTTTCGTTGGCACGCCACAATTGGAGCTTGAAAACAGGCGGTTGACCGTCGATTGTTCTGGATCATGGAACAAGGATGATTTGACGAAAGAGACCATTGAGATGGACGATTCCTCAGGGGCGGTAGACAACTTCATTAGAATGCGACTTCAGCGTTTAAATACCCTTCGAGACCAACAATGTAGTGGAACGAGGCATCGCTTTGACCCACAGGAGTATCAGCAGGCGAAAAGGCGACTCCGAAAGGCTGTTTCCGAACATTATCGGTGCGTTACAGACACTCAGCCCCGTCCAGATGTCGGGAGCGGACTTACCTTAAGCGTAATGCTAATACCCTTGTAGTGGCCTTGAGGCCTTAAACAACTACAGAGTGAGTTCTCCCTGTGCTATCCGAGGACCGCTTATAATTCCTTTTCGTTTCATATATAGGCTCTTAATCTTGCTGGCTTTCGAAAAACGCTGAGGAAGTACGAGAAAATCACTAAGATTTCTGTCCTGGACACCTACATGAAGGAGAGAGTATGCAGTCATATTGGTTTGTGACGGTGCAACACTCAAGTATACTCATGTATAGGTAGCGCTTTCTGCCTTTGGCTCTGGTGCTCTGGTGAGCGCTATGATCAAGGAAATGGAGCACCATTTTGCCGTTCGGTTCGGTATGTTCCTTCCATTCCCGGAAGTTGTAGGAGCCGTGTGTTACTCTTACTTACATATGAATTTCGTACCCAGAGCATGGAGATAGGAAGAAAGCAGTCGGCCACCTTCGAGTTGGATCAACATCAAGAACTTACCACCTAAGTACATTCCGCTCTGGATGGTGGTTGGGGCTAGCGCTTCCTGCAGTTGTGGCCGGCGGCTACCTATGTAGGAACTTCTTCTGGGAATATTTAGTGGTACGATCCTGAGCTTCACCTCACAGCGTTTCAGGAGCATACACGGACAACACTCCCATCATGGAACATCCTGCTTTTTGTTTACTCGACTCTTTTCATCCCCGTACTACTGGCCGTACTAATTGGGATTAATATCGTTGCATGGACGCGCAACAAGATCAACTACGTCTTCATCTTTCGTGCGTTGCTACTATTCTGTCAAGTTCTCCCTTTGATTGTCCACTCAGAGCTGAATCCGAGATCACGACTCGATTGTAACCAATACTTTGAGGCATGTTTCACATAGCGTACACAGGTGGCTTGATTTTAACCAGATGCAAAGCTTCCGTCTTTCTTGTTGTGCGCGCTGTCCTACGCGTTTTGGTTCTCCTTGGCTCAAATTGGTCCCCCAATGTTGTGGCCCTTGATTTGGCTCATTCTCACCTTTGTGGTTATGTTCAATCCATTTCGCGTAAGCCTTTCTTAAACACTTTTCGACCTTTCCCATCCTGATCCGACGTTGACCGTGTCTGGGCACAAAGTGGTGGCGCGCCCGTTGGTGGGCGATTAAGAAGATAGCCAAACTCGCAACTAGTGGGATGTATGAAGTCGAGGTTTGTCACCAGACATCAGCTTTACTAGGTACCACTCATTGACGGCGCTCCAGTTCACGGATGTTTGGCTCGGGTATGATCTCTGCCGGCTCCTTCATCTAATGCGCCTTACCTATCATTGCTAGCGATCTGATGTGCAGTCTTGTGTACTCTTTTTCCAACCTTTTCTTCGTGGGATGCTTCTACACCCGCTTCGCACTGGGTTCTCCCGTCTCATCCCTGAATTATTCGGAGCATGCTTCGCCTTCCGTCAACGTCACCTCATTGTATCAAGTGGAACCATCAGCTTCCGTCAATATAATCCAGAATCTTTTAGTCTCAGCTTACGACCATCAGGCGCAAACAGCATGGTCGACATGCGCTGCGCCTGAAAATTGGGGATGGTATTTTTTACTCGGCATGCTACCCTTTTTGGCACGTTTCGTGCAGTGCTTGAGAAGATATAGGGACACGAAGCTTTCCGCACAACTTCTCAATGTAGGTCATTTATAGTCATTGCTCATTCTTTTCTCAGTACCTGGCTTGGATAGGCTGGGAAGTACGGAATGGGGATTATATATATATTCTTTTACTACCGCTGGAGGAATCAAAGTAAGTCTGATTTAGTGACGGTCTAAACGTTGCTGAATTCACTGGACAGTGAATAACGGCGAGCGCTATGTCCTCTGGTGTTTCATAGCAGCTCTCAATTCAATATATGGGTATTTATGGGTACGCCCCTTTGCTTTCTTATGTTTCGAAACAACAATATTTCTATCTCAGGACATTCTGATGGACTGGGCAATGTGTAGACCCGGTTCTCACTATCTGTTTCTAAGACCCCGGCTTCTCTACTCGTCACACATACCGGTACGTTACGCTGACCCGATTTCTGCAATGCGACTAATACTATTCTAGTACTATTACTTTGCCATTGTGAGATCGGCAACTTAACATTGCTCGTATTTCATTCTAAATCTTCCCAGATATCCGACCTATTCCTTCGGTTCATGTGGGTGTCTTATATATTCCTTGACGAAGCAAACTTCGAACGGGGAATGTTTATCACTGGCGTGTTGGAGATGTTGCGGAGAGTGCAGTGGAATTTCTGTTCGTTATCTCCATTTCCTCAGTGACCATGGCTAATGGATATTGCCAGTTCGACTCGAGAACAAACACCTTAACAACATGAACCTTCACCGCATCACACGAGAGGTTCCTCTACCGTATGAATGCGTTGTCGATACACTCGACGAGGAGGCGCGAGCTCACTTACAAATGAGGAAACGATTGGCCCACCTAAGTTGAGGGGGTCTAAGTAAACAATTTCATTCGTTGTACCCCAGACGTTCGGGAGAACATGCCCAGGACGTTTTCTGATTCTGAATATGATATCACGCTAATCTCGGAATTATATGTCAGACTCTGGATATGTTTGGGCTCTGTTTCCGTTGATCCCCTGATCGATATACACCACGATGCACTGCGGTCACTCAAGTTGTTATCGATGTCGCGTAACTCAGGTTGACTCACATCAATATTATTCGAATCCGGTGTGGTAGAGGACCATAAAGCATGTTCGAATTCACAAATGCCTGATCATGAGACTCGCGATTCTAATCAGACGCTCAACCAGGACAAACACGAGTAACCGCGGATCATTGATTTCCGAAATGGCAACCGGTGGAACTAGTTGGAGTAACTTGCCTCTGCAGGGGAAGAGCTGCCAATTGCAAGGTTACCGACTCGTAACCATTTCACTATGCTCCCGGGTGTCAACTGACAGTTATGGTGTCCGTTCAGTCCTAATCTTTCCGAACAATCATATAGGAAGCTTGTTTCATCATGACATCCGCCAGGTACAGTCACGTTGGGTGGCCGGAGCATGGACACGGACTGGATCGGAAATTGCAAGTAATTCGACGTAATAAGTGTCCCGTACTATATATAAAAATCGACTGCAAAAGAAGCACTCCGGAGGTGTCGTGCTTGACCTGATCGGCGGCTGGCCGCCGCAATTGGGACGGGTGAATTTGCGGATGTCGTCTTAAATTATTACTACTACTAATGTGATTTTTCACTTTGTTTAAGATTTTGAGGGTATACTACTGCTACTATAGTCGGAATCACTATGTAACTGGCAGTACGGTGGGATTCCTGTATAGAATGGTGAAAAATTTGAATAGAACTTGAATCAAATTGTGACGTTCCACTCGCTTATTCCACTACAACCCGCTCGAACGCGCCTTAGTAGTCCCGGTTACCGTAGAGCACAACGAGCACAACGAGCAAATTAAACTTCAGGGATAGTGTCTGCCAGTGAGTACGTCATACTTTTTCTACCAGTGCATCTCCGTAAACCTCGACGACGCTGGATTGAATTCGCATCGAAAGTTGCAACTTAGTACAGTTGAAATGGTCATAATGCGTAGAGTCGGGACCCGGCAAATCTTGATGCACTGCCATGGATATGCTACGTGTGACAATGCGTGACATGTTATGTCACAGGCTTATTCATCAACTACTATGTTAGTGCTAGCACCACCACGAGCTACACCGCGCTCGAAAAGCGTTGTCTGCCTCAAACCGGTGAACTCCTGCCTCCGTAAGTGTGCGCGAAAACCACGCAGCATCACAGACAGAGCTAAATCCTCCCCCTCACCATACTCTAATACAGCCTTCTCGAGCTGTTGACACAAGCGCATTGTTTGACCCCTTGTAGCGCACGGTGGTTCGTCACAATCCTCTTCATCATCTGAGTCGATCTCAATCACCTCGCCCTTTGCCACAGCTATCTCGTGTTGCACCACATTCATGATTTCTTCCTCACCCTTCTCGCCCGCTGCAAACTTTAGCTCTACCTCATGAATCTCTGTTTCCTCGGGTGGATCTATGAGCTCATTAAGCATCGGTGGAGTATTGAATATGCGGTTTCTTGATTTGAGGTCATTGACTGAGTTTAGGAGTTCATCCTCAGCTGATCTGAGTTGAGGCAGTTCCTTTGGACGTCGGGAGATCTGGATTTTAAGTCCTGGCCGGCGCATTGCAGCATCCTCAAGAATTTTAATAGCAGTCATAGCAGCTTCGGAATCACCCTCGGCATTCATGACAGCATGAAGAGCTGGTTGCCAATCCGCATCAAAGAAACGATTGCCTAGGTGAGCCTTTAGTCGAATTTCAGCATTCGGTAATGACAGGTCAGTTGTTGCAAATTCATAAATGATCTTCCAAGTGAGAGGATCAGCGTGAGGGGTTGTCGATTGGGATGATAATGGCAAATCAACAAGAGTCTTGGGGTCCAATCCACCACTTGCGATGTAGCTCTCACTATGTTTGGGAAAAAATCAGTGTTGAAGCAGAATGTGAACTAAACGCTTACAGCTGGATAAGGGTGTGATTCCAACAGTTTCTAATGGTATCCAGCGTCACAGAGGCCCATGCTTCTTTTGCCATAACCATTGCTTTGAGAAGGTCTATTTTATATATCTCTGCTTCACCTGCTTCATCTAGATCAATTGCTCGCTTGCTGAAGTTACATCGGTATAATGCCCTGAAGCACCATATAATTCCAGCATCGCAAGGCTGAACAAAGGATGTCATGTTCGGCGCAAAGAATTCGAGTTGGATATTTGATGGATTGTATGAAATCGAGTGGCCAGAGAAATTATCCACCAATAGGAGGATTTGCCGCCCTGCCCGCTTCATCCGCAAATCAAGTCGCCTCACCCACCTAATGGATGATCATTAGTGCACAAAATGTTAACCAATGGTGACAGCATCATTACTCTTCAAATAGCTCAGCTGTCATCCAAGCCTTTTTGTTGTTGCGATAATAAAATCCACGCTGTTCTGGAGTTTTCATTTTGAAGCATTGTGGTTTTGCTGACTTCCCAATAAAAAACAACTCGAGTTTTTCAGATCCATCAGCATTGCATGCGATACCAATTGAAATCCGGAATCTGTCTTTTTTTTTCCCACTCAGTTGCTTTGTAGCGAGGCCACGATTAGGTGGTGCACTGAAAAATAATTTCCATTGATCAAGCAGATAAGATAATCAAGTCTGGAGCTTACTAGGGATTGAATGCTGTTTCATCCATATTGAAACAATCTCGTGGAGCATAATTTGCAAGGAGTTGCCGGCATCACAATCATTCAGTCTCTACAGCAGCAAGGTCAACAGAAGCTGCCTCCCCATGGCGACAAATTTCCCAAAGTTTGTAGGTTTTACAGAATGACTACACCCAACCATTTCCCAACAGTTTTTCTGCCTCAGGAACCTGAAACTTCTCCTCAAATCTTGCCCACTTCTCCCTCAACATTGGACCTGAAACAGTCTTGCCTCTCTGCTCCATATCCCTTACCCAGAGTACAAGCGCACGCTCAACATCTGGCCTGGTCACTACTCGAGGCCTCTTGGATGACAAGGCTACTGGGTTGTCATTCACCTGAGCCTCCATTTTGGGGCATTCTCGTAGTTTACGAGATAAGGTAGACTGATTAAAGACTAGAGGACCACCTTCCGAGTCTTGCCGTGTTCGAAAATGCTGCACAATGTCAGCCTGCGAAGTATGGGGGTGAGCATCAACATAAGCATAGACATCACACCAGGCACCAAGGTCCAGGTTCTGGCGCGATGTCCGTGGTGGCTTGGTAGATGTCCTGGATCCATCTTCTGTGCGCTTTTGTCGTT
>JBBPME010000155.1:0-46375 GCA_038090155.1 Rossbeevera pachydermis
TGTACCAGCCTATCACTAAGCCCCTCACCTGGCTTTTTCCATGCCCATTTCCTTCCATCTGACCCCAGGCGATTGATTTTGGTCTCATCAGACCATATTACCCTCTTCCAGTCCTCTATAGTCCAGTTCCTATGAGCAATAGCAAAGTCCAAGCAATTCTTGCGATGCCTAGCAGAAAGTAGAAGGTGTTTGAACTTGACTACAGCTTTCATCCCAGACTTTTTGAGGTGGTGGCAAATGGTATTAGGGTGGAGAGACTGGTTGGTGACATTGGAGAGTGCCTTGGTCACCTGGACTGTGTTCTCAGCTTTATGAATAGAAATGAGATGAATGGCATAGCAGATATTGGCAGGGGAAAGCTTTGATGGACAACCTCCAGCAGACTTTTGGAGGTTAAAATGCTTCTTAGAATAAAGTCTGGATATGGTAGCAATGCCAACACCAGTACTAGATGCAATCGAGTGAAGGGAATGGCCAGCATCAAGCTGAGAAAGAATGGTATTCTTCTGAGTGGTAGACAGTGATTGCATGATGGTAATGGTAAAGGATAAAGAGGTGTGGGAATGTTTTTCAACTCAGACACAATGTTTACATGTATATCTCTATTTATAGCATCAAATAATAGGCAACAAACCTGTTTATAGATTCTATATGTGTTAATGAAAGTCCAAAAACTGTTCCAATGGTATTGCTGGTTTAGAATGGATATATCTCTGGAGCCTCTAAGCCAAATCACATGACCCTGGGGACAGAGTTGTAGCAAGGGTTTGTACTATGTTTGTCTTTACCAAAGCTAAGCGAGATTCCCATAGGTGATTGTGGAGTGCTTCATGCCCCGGTTTGGGGTTAGGCATTGGAATGGTTTTTGAAGTCACTGTATGGCAGTAATAGAAATATAACATGAAAAGAATGGGTCTTTATATGTGGTCCTACCCTGAGTTACATAAAGATAACATAATAGAAGCATTATCAAATGTATGTCATGACATTACAGCATTTCAGGGCTTAATGTATGTAACTTAAACTTAAAGTCAAAAAACTGTCCCAATGAGCTGTCATTTTGAAATAGCTGCCATTCCTTTGAATCTGAACCAAATCTCTTCATTATTTGATCAGTGGGAAGCCAGGGGTCAGTACTCCATTTGATACACTAACAGCCTTAGGGCTAGTATTGGAAGTATTGTGTTCAGGAATGAATACTCCCAAATGGCCAAACATTGGGACTGTTACAATTCAAGTGGACCCCCCTTCTTTTCTTTCTTTCTTTCTTCCTTTTCACTCTCTATGTCCCCTTCTCTATCACCGCTTTTGTGTATACTTAGTCATCCACAGCTTCTTATTGTTCTTTACTGTGGATTACCTACTCATTCCATCATATTCCATAGTATTCTATGGCACCACTTTTACCAACCAATCATGGTCATTTCTATTGTTCTTTTCTTTACTTATAAGTGATTCAACATCGCCTTTAGTTTCTCTAACCTTGACCTCCTTGAGTATCCTCCTAGATACGTCTTGGCAATATATCCTTGTTCCTTGAACCCTCTGCATGACCTCATCCTGCACTTGAAAGGATGCTTCAACCTTTGAACTCTACCCAAGTTCTACAGATTGTCTTTGTCACTCTCAGAACCTCATCTTCAATCCCTCAACCCTCGAAGAACCTCGTCACCTTGATCCCTTTGACCCTCAAGGTTTCCTCAGTCCTCTCGATCCTTCATTGTCTTGATCCCTCGCCTCTCAAGACCTCCTTGCTCTTGTCCCTCACTCTAAGATCTTCTCCTCGAGGCTACACTTGTTCCTACCCGGACCAAGTGTAATAGGGACTGTTATGACTGGCCCGGATAGGGTCAGCCATAGACTCAATGGGTACTGGGGATGAAGGGCTAGAAGTCCAAAGGTAAACACCTAAGGATGACGAAGGACTAAGGATACCTCAAGAGCTTCACCATGAAGCGTAACAAGAGGATTTAGCTAAGGAGTCCAAAGGGGGAGGCTTTGGGATGACGAAGGACTAAGGGTGCCTTGAGAGCTTCACCATGAAGCATAACACAAGGGCTTGGCTAAGAAGTCCAAAGGGAAAGGCCTTGGACAACGAAGGATTATGGAGCACACACTCAGAGAGTGGGCTAAGAGCAGATGGATTGAGAGTATCAAGTAGCTCTAGCTTAGTGTACAAGGATGGGTATCTAGAGTTTATATATGAAGGGAATGGAAGGTCTTGGAATATGACCAAAGGGTATGTGTCAGCCACAGTATGAATGAGTCATGAAGACTGTGGATGAGTAAGGTTACACTAAGCGGATGACAAAGCATGAATAAGAGAGGTTGGTAATCTGCAGTTATGGATGAGTCACGAAGACTGCGGATGACTAAAGTATGATGAGTAAGGATGAATAAGAAAAGGTGAATAATCCGCAGTTACAGATAAGTCATGAAGACTGCGGATGACTAAAGGGCAAAGGGTAAAGGCAAAGGGTAAAGGCCTAGAGGCTAGCGATGCAAAGGAAAACCGAGCAAAGCGAAGAGGGAACAAAGGGAAGTGAAAGAGAAAGAGAAAGGATAGTCCAGGCATGGTTCGAGTGTAGTGACTCGGTAGTCCAGAGTGAAAACCATGAAGAAAGAAAAGAGAAGAAACAATGGATCATAACAGGGACAGTTTTTTGAGCCACTGTATTCTTTTCTTTCAGTTTCTCTAAGTCCCAAGTGCTCAGTCCTTGATCTTATCTTATCTAGCACAGAATTACCTAATATGACATCATATGACATCATAAGTCTAGACCAACACATTGTAATCACGAGGCATGCTTCTCTTCCATTTCACATAGCCTCACACCTCATTGTAGACACATGTAACATAGCCTAGCATAGCATACAGCCTCACCCTCATGGATAGTAGTATATATACTTGAATGCAGCAATGGAACAAGCCAGTCTTATTCTCATTGAATTCCCTTTGCCAACATATTTCTTCTTAAGTTTTGCTTCAAGTGTGTGGCACCTAGACTTTGTTACGCTTGGCCCGAATAGGGACAAGCGTAGCCTCTGTGAAACGGAGGGGTTCAAGATATCGCCAGAATGGATGATCAAAGACAAGGTATTGTCGAGATCAAAGATCATGAGGGATGAGGGACAAGGGATACCGCTTTGAGGTGGTGGTCGCTGGTGTCGTTCTATCGAATGTAGAAGTGACTTGTAACACAATCAAGTGGAGTGTTACGAGTCAAGCATCCAGTCAAAAGTAGGATGAAGACTTGCAGAGATTCACCCAATAAAGAGAAGAGCAAGAGTGGGCTAGATTGCAGGAGGTACAAGAGTACAGAGGAGATCTAGCTTAGGGAATGTGGAAGGTATGGAGGGGTTTATATAGTACACGGGAATGAAGATGACTAAGCAGATGGAACACCATGGAACATGGTGGAAGGATGATGAGTAATCCGCAGTATAGAAGATGAGTCAGAATGACTGCAGATGAGTAATGGTTATAAAATAAAGTGAGTCATGCTGAGTCATGCTGACTGCAGATGAGTCATGTAAAGGAAATGATGACTAAGATAGGTAGGTGATGAGTCATGGGTATCTAGTCATCATAGGAGAAAAGAAATGGCCTATGCATGGTTCGAACGCAGTGGCTTGGTAGTTCGTAGTGAGAACAAGCGAAAGAAAAAGAGAAGAAACAATGAAATGTAACAGACTTTGTCAAAGGTCGCCTTCACTTATATAAACCCTAGACACCCATTCCTGTACCCTAAGCTAGAGCTACTTGATCTTCTCAAATACACCTGCTCTCAGCCCACTCCAAGTCTCTCAGTTCCCTCATCCCTCTGAGTGTGTGCTCCCAACCCCTAGTTCTTAGCAAAGACCTCTTGTGATGCTTCACAGTGAAGCTCTCAAGGCACCTTAGCCCTTAGTCCTTTGTTGTCCTCAGGTGTCTACCTTTGGACTCCTAGCCCTTAGCCCTTCATCATCCTCTGGTGTCTACCTTAGGACTCCTAGCCCTTCATTCCTAGTACCCATTGAGTCTATGGCCGACTCTATCCAGGCCAGTTGTAACATACCTTAGAACTCCTTAGTCAAGCCCTCTTGCTATGCTTCATAGTGAAGCTCTCGAGGCACCCCTAGTCCTTAGTCCTTCGTCATCCTCAGGTGTCTATCTTTGGACTCTTAGCCTTTCATTCCAAGTACCCATCAAGTCTACAGCCAACCCTATCTGGATCAGTCATAACACATTCATGAGAGTGGTGGTTTAGACTATTGCAATGAGGTTACCATGCCTTAAATATGTGCTAACCATGAGGTATGACATTATAGGATTCTAGACCCAAGTCACATGATGGAATAAGATAATCAATGGCCACTTGATTGATAAGATAAGATAACAAGCACTTAAAGCTAGGTTGCAAAACAGGGGTCATAACAAATGGAAGCATGCCTGCCAGAAACAACAACATGTCAGTTTAGACTAGTGAAAGTGTGAAGATGTGAAGAGTCAAAGGTGGTCACGTGACCCATAAGTGGAGTGCTCTGGGCATCTAAGATGTGGGCACCAACTGGGCACTTCTGATCTCAAAAGAAATAAACTAAGTGCCAAGTGGCAATATAATAAGATTTGTAACAGTTTCCCAGAGCTATGTTTTCTTTAATCTGAAAATGGTATGGAGTCTGCACCTAGTATGTACCACGTCCCTCAGTGACCCTCGCTGCACAAGTTTCAAAGGGACTGCTAGTATACATAGTACTCATTGAGTAGTTTCTTAGATAACTTAACTATAATTTCGCAGCTTGAAGCACATATGCTGACGAGTGCTTCGACTTGACCTTGTCCAAGTCCGCAAGCGTGACAGGTCTGCATTCCATTCCGTGATTGTATCCCAGTCTAGGCCGGATGGTAAGGACAATCAGTGAGCAGGTCCAATTGTAGAATCCAAAATACGCTGCATACCTTGCCCGTCCATCGATGCCACCAGGCTGGAAGAACTCAGGACGACGCAGAAGACTTACGACCACTGCCCCACCAATACCGATGTTGTGCACGAGACCATACTTACCACGCTTGTCTGAGCTGTTGAAAAGACCTAGCGCTTGCATTGGGCCAGCCCCTATGCATTACAATAGCACATAAAATGAAGCAGAGCACAACAAGGTGTCAACTCACACTCCCGGAGCTGCACTGTTGATCGCGAGTTAGAGTGCTTTGCATCAAGGAGAGCGGAGACATACTGGCGATATAGAAATGCATGCCCAAACCCGTAGCACCGAGGGGGTGCCCTTTAGCTTCAAGCCCACCACTCGGATTCACAACGTATTTTCCACCGTACTGTGCAGACATGCATTCAGACACACACAGGACAGGATAAATGTGGAACAAACCGTGTTATCGCCCTCCTCTACCAGCTTATGGGCCGCGTCGGGGGCACAAAGTCCAAGCGCAGGATACGTTATGAGCTGGGAAACGGGTCATTTACAAACAGTTCTGAATACGGACTCGAAGTACATACCTCATTGGCAGAAAAGCAGTCATGGAGTTCTACCACCCCGACCTCATCTCGTCCTTGCCCAGGTGGGAAGCCGGCTTGCGCAAAGACTTTGTCAGCACATCTTTTCGTCATGCCGTACCCGACCACTTCCATCGCGCTCTCGGACTCGAATGCATCGGGGTGATCTGTCTCGAGTGCTTGTGCAACAATCTCGATGGCCTGGTTCTCGAGCTTGTGCGCATGTACAAAGTCCTCTGACGCAACAACGCAGCAGGCGGCACCATCCTGCGAGTAGAAAAAACTTAGAAATTGCAAGAGAGGGGACAGTGAGACTTGCCGATGTTGGGCTACACATGAACCTCGTCAGTTGGTTGTTGACCTTGGGGGCATTAAGAATTTGTTCTTGGGTCCATCCATTTCGGAACTGTGAGTAAGGATTATTGACCGAATGCTTGTGGTTCTTCGCGGCTGTCATGCCGTCGTAATCACAAGAGAGATAAGGCGCCAAACACAGCAGAACACACCTATCTTGGCAAAATGAGTGATATCTGCACCGTACTTTTCACAATATTCCTGGCCTGCGTTGGCGAACATCCTCGGAGCGCCTGGCCCATGGTTCACCCCTGTCTTCATGTTGTTTTCCAATTCAAAGGATTTAGCGCCAAAGAGTATGGTCGGAGAGGAACGATCTGGAAAGTTGGTTCCTAGACTTCCTGGAGCCATGCGCTCGAACCCGAGAGCGAGTGCACATTCCACAAGGGAGGACTTGACGGCATTGTTGGCATTGAAGAGGGCGGTGCTCCCAGTAGAACAGTTGTTATTGACGTTCGTGATCGGAATTCCTGTCATGCCAAGGTTATAGAGGGCGCGCTGTAGAGGCTGAGATATCAGGGGTGAAGAATACGGGCGCAAAACTAACCTGTCCACTAGTGGAATCACCATAGCAGTATCCAACAAAGGCGGTTTCGACCTCGTCGTACGTGATACCTCCGAGATATACAGATACATTGCTCCGATCTAAAACCTCGTATGGGACAAAACATACCTGCGTCGAGTAATGCTTTTGTCGCGGCTTCCAGGCCCATCTGATAGACGGTAGCGCGTCAGATACGAAAAAACAGGTCCGAGTTGTGTTTTGTAGAACGCACATCCTCTGTGGTTCTCTGGCCTCTGGGCTTTGGGTGCCAGCGACGGTCAGTTATGAGCTGGATAACGTCGTATTCTGGAAGACAGTACACACCTTGATGAACGCGGTGCAACCACATCCTATGATGAACGTTCTCCTGAGCTTGTTCTGTCCCATCTTCTTCCGAGGTAGTCGAAGTCGAAAATGTATACAACTGACTAGCGACCGGGTGTTTGAACCCGCATTTGAATCCGATGCCGGAGGTTCATGATCAGCCGATCCAATCACATGCAATCAACTCACACTCGACTGGTATTCGTGATTCGTAATGTTCCGCCACACTGACAACGACTCAGGTTGTTTCCGCATCCGCAGCTCGTTCGGTGAGGATTTATGTGTGTGCTCGTATGTGCGGCTCGCCCCAAGCCCCTCCAGTGCTGCTAAACGTCTGCATCTGCTAGACTGCAAAATTATGATCGATGGGCTCTCTGGACAATATGATACATTATACAGTACATCGGTGCTGCCAGAGAGTTCTTCGACTTGCATATCTTTTGCAACCACCTTCGAACTACACATGCCTCCACGGCTCACAACCACAAAATTCAGATTGGAACTCTTTGTTACGATACCAAGGAATCAGTCAGAAATCAACCTACGAGGATCCGTCGAGTCGGCTCGAAGAGAGACGTTGTTCGAGGATAAAAAGTGATTTCAAACTAGGGAATACGATACATGAGGGTCGAGCTTATATACTACGTGATTACGAATACTGTGATCTTAGCGAGACGTGATAAAGTGAAAAGTGAAAAGTGAAAACGTTACACTCTTCAACCTGTCAGGGTTTCTTATGGCTACTATTTAAACTTCGGAGCGTGGATACCTGTGCCCTATCCATCCAACCGTCGATACAGCAGCGGTTTATAGTAGTGAAGGTGCGATCCAACCAAGTTGCGTAGAAAAATATTCCTTATGAACAGGTGTCCTGCACACGGTTCGTCCATCATAACTCTATTCCTAGACTACTTAAACCACTCACCTGTCGACAACCATTGGGCCTTACCCAGAAAAGAATTGCAGACACCCATTGAGGACAACGATCGCAGTCCTTTGAGAGTGGCGTGTGTGAGGGGCCTTGGATTGTATTCACCATTTTTAAACGGAACAGGAATATAGTATAGTGGTGGTGCCGTGATACCGAAACGACGTTGTTCACCACGCTTCCCGAAGCCCACACTCGAATTCGCGCACTTCACAAATTAGGACTTTAGTGACAATATTGTCGGTAAGTATGAACTGGGATGTTGGTCATGAAGGCCAAGATCTGTTCGCACTTACTTATTAGCCAAATACTATACTTTACCTGCATCAAAATCAGCTTCTCCTGAATAAACACGTCCCAATCTTAATCAGTCAATCAGTACGTCATTAATAGTCTTCCCCCCGACCTTGGAGTGAGCATTGACCGCAAAGAAGTATGGGACCGATTAAGTACTGTGGACCCGCAACTATGGATCCATATTTGTCTGGATCATCTTCAGAATGATTGATGAACTAATGAACATTAAGCTCATCCTTCGATACTCTGCACCACATTGATTTCCGATGTAATCGCCCTTTTGACCACATCAGTCGAATTCCTAAGACTCGGTAGCATCTACTCCGGAGAACAAATATGTGATCAACCTGCGTACGACCTGATCACGCTCAATACTGTCTTAATCAGAGCATAGTTCCAGCTTACCTCCACGTTCACGCTGTTGCCGATCAAACGGTATTTGGACTTGATCGATACGCTCGGCGGCCATATGAAACCGTCCGAATCTGAATCTGTGCTAGTAAAGTGGAAGATTCTGAGGAGCTCTGTAGGCGTGAAATATCGAAGGCAAAGAGGATCCAGTATCCGCACGGCGCCCCCGTCGCCTGATGCACGTGCACAGAGAAACAAGTCGAAAATTTGTGTGGTCTACGTCTCATCATAAGCGAGGTGTCACTGGGCCTAGATTGAAAGGACGCACGTCGAGAGCTTCATTCATCTGAAGAATCGAACCGGCGCGTTCCACGAGTTGGGTGTACCCTGTTAGATTGAGTTGAACGGATAGTCGACCAGAATGAGGGGAATTTACCTCTCGTGAAACAGCATGTCCTAGTGCCAGACGGCAGGACAATGTCAAATAAGCGACCCCACTTGTGTAACACTCGGCCCGGAATCCTAAACCGGGCAGACATCTCTTCGCCTATTTCCAAGTCAACATACTGTCTCAGATCTGACGAGGTCGCTTGGGACGTTCGTCGGTTGGTGTACGGATCACAATGTGGAGGAATCTGATCAAGAACATGATCTGACCTCGAATCAAGGCCGGTAAATTTAAGTGGAGAGAGTTTGGCGAGGAGGTAGTAGCGCAACCGTGAGTTTGGGATACCGAACTGCAGCGGATTTAACGCGAACTCTGCTGTGAGATATCCGAGTTTCTGTAGGGAAGATACGAGATGAAGACGGGTCGTAGAGTCCTGGCAGTGTGATATGTACTAGCCAGGTGCTGGGCTCAAAGTTGCTTCACGCACTTGGAATCCTGCTACGTTCTCTACGAAGAGGTATCGCGGATGCTCGCCGCGTTCTGCTAGTTGGGGCAAGACATTGTCTATAAGGTGGAGGAATGAGTGTGCGCGGGGATCGGCTTGTCCTTTGGCGAGAGGGTTGAGTACGGTGTAGGGCTGGCATGAGGGCGAGAGAAGCCAGAGGTCTGCATTCAGCGGAGAGAGGTCCGCGGCGGTGAGGGTCGAAATGTCCGCCTGTTAAGCGGATATGATGATCGTCCCTTCTTGCGATGGGATCGGAACCGACCTTGTGGAGAATTTCTGCGCCAAAATTCGCGGCATACACATGACACGCGGTAGGGTCCCAGTCGTAAGCGGCGACGACCACTGCGCCCTGAACACCACTGCGGAGTAGGGCGCGATGGAGACCGCCTACGATGTGACGTGAATGCAAGCAAGAATTTGTGAAAGATTCACGGACCTATTCCACTGTAGAATTCGATCGCACGCATCTCGATGTATGCATTAGTCAGCCTCACCTCGACCTTCCTTTCCTTCCCCATCACCAGTGCATGGATTCAAGCATCGACGACGGACACTCTCAGATGATGATCAGCCCGACGAAATCCAATCCGAGAGGATGGCCATCGTACTCGGACATGCGCATACACGATAGCGACCAGCGTGGCAATTGGTCTGGGTCCGTCCATTCGTCCATTCTTTGCAGGCACTGATATTGTCCGATGAACAGCGAGGCCCCTTCCGAGATAGCTTATGAACGACGAGCATTGCAAAAGACCATTCATCTTCCTACTCCTCAGAGGCATGTATCTTGCTCGCTTTGAGTCTCCCAACGATTGGGACCATTTTTCCTATCACATGGCTAACATGAGGCCATTCCAGCCCTGGAAATATGGCATCCTATCTCCTTACGAGAACCGCTTCCTCCGTTCAAGAGTAAGTCACCAACCATGTTAGGAGTCCCAGTTACTCAATCAACTACTAGGTCACAGCCGAATATAGACTTATCAGTGCTGCCAACAGAGTTTCGATCGCATGCGTACGTGCTAGATTGACTACGACACATAACCGTATCCGCCTTACGTTAATTGCCCAGTTCCCCGTCTCCGCCACCATTTCGACCACATTCGATCCCAACGCCAGAATCTAGGTATGCAAATCTACCAACTGTTGTATTGCAGTTCTCACGCATACATAGCCCACTAGTAACCCGGTCTCGTAACAGTGCATCAGCTCAGTTTGTGCGTACCAGCAATGACGAGTGAGCAACTCCTTATGTATCACGGAACATACAGCTTACGAGATTTCTGGGAATGATGGTTCCCCTACCAAAAGGGATTCTCGGTATGTGCCAGCGTGTTAAGCTTTGACGATAGGGACATTCACAATCCCTTCCAGAGCATCCACTCCACCGCGTACCCCATCACGGCAAACGTTGACGCGTCCCGTTACACCCCATTCCCACCCTACCACACCTATACAGGATCTCTTTCACAAACCGTTCGATGGTGGTGTTCTGCATTCCAGTAACTCGACCAATGCCCTATCACAAAGAATAAATGATGAGCCTGGGGGTGCGGTTGCCGATATTCCCGCCCGGTTCATCGAAACCTACCTCGCATCTACTCAGACACCTCAATCGCTCCGACCTCTCTCCTTTAAACGGGCCAGACACTTGACGCCCACAAGCCACGGTGGTGCTAGTGGAACGTCGCTCACTTCTGATATGGGGGGCGAAGACACTTCCTTGCTGTGGTCATCGGCCAACGTGGGTATGGCTAATGGTCCCGCCAAGGGAAAACGGACTGCACTGTTCCAGGAGACATCGGAAGAGAGCTTTGAAGAGTGTTTGATGGCGGGAGGGTATGGGCGTTATGTGAGTTGGTTTGCCAGAGTCTTCCTGCCGCATCCCCACAAGGCTTTTGATCTGATTCTTGATGGTATCTAGCGATCTGATAGGTCGTCGTGGAAATTAGATGAGGACGCAGATTCACCAAATCAACTTGGTGATGCAGTCGGAGAAGACGGACACAGTTCTGGGATGGCGTTAACGGAAGAGGAGAAGCGGAAGAAGAATAGGCTGGCCGCGTTTCTTGATCCGCAACGGAACTCGTCCTCCGCTACCCGTTTGTTTCCCGTCGAGATTGAGGGCCGTGGTAGGGTTCTTATGATGGTCGAGCCTCCGGAACCGCAGGCAGCACCTAAGCCCACTCCCAAAACAAGGCGGTCTCGCAAACGAAAAAAACTATCGGCGGATATGAAACAGGATATGGACAGGGACAGTATTGCAGCTCCGGAAGACCGCACGGTCGATGGGCCGAATTGGCCAGACATGGAGTTTCCATGGCGGTCTCATCCGATGGCACAGGATGGCCTGTCGAGCGCGGAACGAGAAGAGCGACTGCGGTATATCGAAAGCTTCCTGGATAGGGATTCAGACGAAGGCGATGCGGAGGAACGGCGTTCGTTATCGAGTTGGCGTAGTCCTGATGAGGTATTCCGGCCAGACGGAGGCAAGGTGCATCCACTTCTTACCCATCCTAAGGGTCGCCGGCGCAGCTCTACGATGCTTTCTATCGTTTCTAGTGACCCCGCAGATGCCAAAACCGCCTTGTTATCCAAGAAGTCTATACGGGCCGTCCAGCTACGTCTCTTACGTCGTCGGGACGCCGACCGCAGTGCCAGTGATGACGGCGAAACTTTGTGTATATGTCGAGGATGGGATGACGGCCGTCCACTCGTACAATGTGATGCCTGTGAAACATGGTATCATCTGGAGTGTATCGGGATTCAGAGTACGTCGGAGCTAGGCAGGGAAGAGGACCCTTGGTTTTGTGCCAATTGTGTCGAGGTAAAGACACCGCCGCCAGTTGTCTCGCATATACCAGAACCAACATTTGTACCCTCTAACGACGGCGACCATGGTGTCGGCGGGCGCAGCAGCGCTGATCCAGAAGGGTATGACCCACCGTTTCTCAATGCAGGGCTCAATCCGTCACCAGCAACACCTTGGACGCGGTCAGCGGAACCGCCTATGACACCCCCAAGGATGAAAAGCACTGCTCAGGCCTCCTCAGGAACTTCATGGGACGAAGCGCCGTCTTCATCGTCCCGTGGAGGCCCGCGTACGCCCCAGTTCGATACCACCTCGGCATTCGGAGATATGGTACGAGTGTATGGTGTGGCACCGGGCCGTTCGTTGGAACCATCGACATCGACCGCTGTCGATGATTTTCCATTCGATCCCACGTCAACGCCATCGAGAGGGATAAGGTTTGGATTACCTTTCACGACGCCCAAGGATGGGAAATGGAAAATGTCTTCGTGGCAGGGAGGCAGGGGCAGCGTGCACGAATTGCTTCACACACCCAAGCATCCACCGGAGGATATATCGTTGAGGTCTGGTCAACCCTTGCACTATCATGACAGGGTCGAGGAACTTTCTCATGAAGAACCGTCAAGGATGCAGGGGCTGTATCGAACGAGTACGAACAACGTTACGCCTATCGAAAGAGACAGGACGGTCGGACCGCGATGGACGCAAGGGTTGGAGTCGCCACTAGGAGCGAAAAGGCCGTCTCAGATGGATCGTTGATTCTTGATTTCGATAATTGTTGGAGCGCTCAAGCGAGACAAATTGGAGAACCTTGCCAGCAATCAAGTTGTGCTGTCAATTGAGATTCAAAGTCTGTTTGGCGGTACGCTTGAATGATCGTGGCTCATATGAGCCTGGGGCAGCACGACGACCGAGGTATGCCGGTTATCAGTGGAACACTGCCTTTGTTGTTTGACGATTTTGTCTAGTTCGGTCGTACGAGGGCGACGTACTAGTAGTACAAAGTATGTAATTTGTTAGTCATACTGTACCACACCCATTTTTTTTTCCTTGAGCGGCGGACAAAGCTTTTTGCCGCCGTCATTAACTTTACACCTCGTGGAAAGTAAGTAGATTGCAAAGCAATCTTGTAACGTAACAGTGCAGGGAAACCTTTTGGACAATGATTGGCCGAGACAAAGCACAAATGGTAGACGAGGAAACGATCTCTCGGCTAACAACAGCGTTGATAGGCCCGGATCACGCGTTTTAAATTTTACTGTGATACGACTCACATGTCGCCTTGTTTGACGGTGGGGTGAGATTGATTCAGAGAGGAAGAGCCAAACTGTCAAAAAAGAGCTTGCGACCGACTCTCGGCTGAAACACATAGGCGCTGACGAGGTTAGCGGGGATTGGATGCAGCGTGTTTGCGAAGCTCGGCACGGCGATGTCGATCACGCGAGTGAGTCGGCGCCACACTGTTTGAGCTGTCACTTCCCTGAGTTGGCTTGTGCAGCTCTCCCTCAACGGTGGCACTCAGAGGTTGCACATCAGAAGATGGGACGAACATCCGAAAAATTCACATGCAATGTTGAGACACCCGCTGCCTGGTACATACTTGCTGCCAAGGAGAGTGCACATACACGAGGGACCCGTTCAGGGACGGGGGGCGGATGGCAGACCGTTACCATAAAAGGCAATGTGTGTGGACGGGATCATTTTCGTTACGCCATGGTTGGCCAAGCGCTCCGCGGACTTTGTGAAGGAACTTGGAGAGTTTCGAGGGTGTGCGGAATGGGGGAGTCACTAGGAGGAAGGAGAAGTGGGAGGGAAGTCGAAGCTCTGTGGGTTGTGATGGTGTACCGACGGGATACCATTTTATTTAGACGCGAAGAACTCAGTTCAAGAGAATGTCGGTTGTTATGTAAGGTACGGCGTGTCGGAAGTTAATTTTTTCCCATTAGAGAGACCGGAGATATATCAACTCGACGTTGCGACGGTGAGTCGCCAAACGGGCCTCGTCCTCCTCCCTGTCTTCACATGTCCCTCATCGCATCCACACTCAGTGACTTGGCCACTAAAGCACAGGCTTCGGTGGCACGCTCCCACTCTTTCTGCTCGTCTGACACCGTGGCAGAGCGTGCGTATCCTTTTCTTCTTCTTCTCCCATAACCAACTTTCCCTTTCCTAGCTTCTTCACGACCCACACACGCCCAGCGTGTACGACTACCCCCATCCACGTCCCCACGTCCCAATGAGCACCTTGCCGTCCTCCTTCCAAAGAACCTCTGGAAGGTGAGCCTCTCGTCTGGCTCCGTTAAGCGCACATCAGCTCACCCTGCCCAGCCTGACACGTTGGCTTCTGTCTGCGACAACTTCTATTGTCGCGTCAAGTTCACCGTTCTCGAACGTCGTCATGTCCGTATCTCTTCCGTTTCCTGACGCGTCCCCATGTTCATCTTTCTGCGCAGCACTGTAGAAAGTGCGGTGGCGTATTCTGCCACCGCTGTACTGCCAAGTTGACTCACCTCCTTGATGTTTCAAACCTTGACTTCCTCCACCCGCCGCGTCGTGTGCCTATCTCGGCCTTTGACAGCCCTACATCACCTGTTAGCTTGGAGAAAGTTTGCGACGAGTGTTGGGATCAGATCCACGGCTCGCCCCGCACCCCTGACACAAGACCGTCAACGCCCATGCTGGTCGCATCACCTTCTTCCACCGCCTCTCCATCTCCGACTTCCTCCATTTGTGCATCCCCGATTGAGCAGTCCACCCTTTCAGCTAGGGCTGTTCGCGTCAAGCGCAGTTCGTCCCAACTAAGTGTTATGCAATTTCCTTTCCCTTCCGCAGTTGCTGTTCCTTCGGATCTAGAGCCCACTGAGCCTTCATATGGCGAGTTGGACGCCTACCCTTTACGTCGCTCCAGCATCATCTGTAAAGCTACCGGCGGAGGCCGTTGGGAACCGAAGAATTCTCCTCCCAGAATTGGCTTCCGTATACCTGGTTGCAAAGCCCCCTATGAGCTCGAGATGGAACGCGAGGACGCGGAAGAACGGCGAAGACGCACGAACCCGATCGTGAGAGACGGAGGTCAGTCGACTAATCCCTTCCATCCGTCCCTGTTCACGCGGGCTCATTTTTCTATTTTTGTCCACAGATTTCCAGTATAGATTCCGGCAGGAACGGAATCCACCGGCAAGCATCTGTCGAAGTCCTTGTCGATTGTCCACCTTTTAGCCCTCTGTTTCATTTACTTTTTCTAAACTTTATTTCTTTTGTTGTTGTACTTGACGACGCGCTTGTCCATACCCTTTCTGTATACCCCCTTTGTTTTCTTTCTGGGTCTGGGTTATTTGCGACCCTTTTTCATTCCATATACCCTTCATGTCTTTTCTCTTATGCACCGCCTTATGCATCCGCTATGACCGCTGTTGTGACCATACATATCGTATTGTGCTTCTAGAGTCTTACATATCTCATCCGCTATTTAACTTACTGCCTTGGCTTATTGCAATACACACTAGGTTTTTCACGTGACTTTGAGCTCTTGAACACTGTCGACCATGTCATCACTGGAAATAGCAGAAGAAATACGATCCATATTTCCCGGAACAGAAGAACTGATTGTCCAGTATCTCTCTGGGTATCTCGTCGACGATGCCGGCGAAGACGAAGACGTCCTCTTGGTGGCCAACGATCTCCTCAGTTCACTCGGTCGTGATCGTCCGGACGACGTACAGAAGCTGATGGCGCGACTCCGGGATCTGCTTTCCGACCAGTTGGCTGCGCGTGCGCGGAACAGTGGGCGTCCGAAGTTAATGAAGCTGGACAAGGTCGTCGATCTGAGCAAGGTCGGCGCAGTATCAAACACGATCGGCCTTGGGGAGGGCGTCGACCTCGAAAGCATCAACAAGGGAAAGTGAGTGTTGTCGTTGCGGATGCTTGGCGTGCACGCGTCGCGCGTATGAGGGGGGAGTAGGAGGGAATCATGACGTGTGTGTTGCGCACAGGGCATCCCGTGTCGACGTCAAGAAACTGGAGAAACAAGAAGCAAAGCTCAAGGTGTGTGTGTGTGTGTGTTGGGGATGCGGTCATGGATGTGGGGGGTTGATGTGTATGGACAGGCCAAGATCGAGAAACGCTCGCGGAGGGATCTGTACGAGGGTTCCAAGTTGTTGGATCAGCATCGCAAGCAAGTGAGCCTCGCTTTTCCGTTGATGACTCCGAGGAGACTCATCCGTCCGCTTGTTAGCAAAATTACGAGGAGATGTTCATGAAGGTGAGTTCATATTGGGTAGGGAGCACATGTCGATTCTAACGTGACGCCCACGAACGTTAGATAAATCCCATAGAGGCCGCTACCGCTGCAAAAAACAAGAGCAAGGATATCCATCTACCTTCCATCGACGTCAACTTCGGCTCCAACCGTATATTGTACGTGTCTAACTGCCACACTGAGCAGGCCGTGTCACTTCTGTTCAAAGGACGGGTGCAAGTCTGACCCTTGCATACGGTCGCCGCTATGGTCTGATTGGCCGCAACGGTGAGTATATTGGGTTGGACTGCTGTGATTTATTCGTGACGGCGTCGAGTTAGGTGTCGGCAAGTCAACGTTGCTTCGACACATTGCCATGCGTGAAGTACCGATACCAGCCCACATCACGATTTTGTTCGTGGAACAAGAAGTGCGTTTGGTGCCGTACGTACACTCTGTTAGGACGAGACACTTATGAAGTTCAGATCGTGGGCGATGATACCACGGCGCTCGAGTCTGTGCTGAAAGCTGACGTCTGGAGAGACCATTTACTAAAAGAGGAATCCATCCTCAATGCAAAACTGGCAGAGCTCGAGAAAGAAGGGGACGACAAGCGATTCGAAGATGCGAGGGAAGAAGCCGCGATGAGATTAGCGGAGGTACATGCTCGGTTAAGTGATATGGATGCGGAAAGCGGCCCTTCGCGGGCTGCGACGCTCCTGGCCGGTGAGTTGAGCATGCGGAGGCTGACGTCACATCTAAGAACCATTGATTTACAGGTCTTGGTTTCTCCGAAGCTGATCAGGGGAGACCAACCAAATCGTTTTCAGGAGGTTGGCGGTGTGTCATTGAAGCATTTTACCATGCATTGCGTCTCAACTTCATTTAGCATGCGTCTAGCACTTGCTCGAGCTTTATTTGTCAAGGTGAGACACCCAAGGGTACGTTATGCGTGTACGGTCGACCAACGGATCGGTAGCCAGCTTTGTTGTTGCTTGATGAGCCTTCCAACCATATCGATTTGAATGCTTTGGCATGGCTAGAAGACTATCTCCAGACGTGGTCAGGGACGCTCCTCGTTGTATCACACGATCGTGCATTCCTGTGAGTCCGGTGCAACTAAACTCAATCTTAATTGTCAAAACCAATGGATATACCAGGGACGCTGTTGCAACTGACATCATCCACCAACATTCTGCGCGCTTAGACTACTACAAAGGGTACGTGAGAGCATTTCCGAACCAGTCCTTAATGCATATTTATCTTGTTCAGAAATTTCACTCAGTTCTACTCCACCAAGTCCGAGCGCGATCGCAACTTGCGGAAGGAGTATGAGGCACAGATGGACTATCGCAAGCACCTGCAGGCCTTCATTGACAGATGGAGGTATAACGCTAATCGAGGTAGGCTACCTGTGCTCGTGTTTTCAAGTTTCAGAATTCTAACACTAGTGTAGCTGCGCAGGCTCAGGCGAGAATCAAGATCTTGGAAAAGGTCAGTCATTTACATTGGATCTTGGACAAGTTGGATCAACGGTACATGGATTTCAGCTGCCAGATCTCGAACCGCCAGAGGAAGACGAGCAAGAATCATTCAAGTTCTTATGCCTTTGTCGTGTTGTATGTCCGTGTTCTGACAAATGCATTGCAGAATACCGGACACAGATAAAATACCGCCACCATTGCTTCAATTATCGGGTGTCAGCTTTGGATACACAACCGATAATCTCCTTCTGAAAAACATTGACATTGATGTTGGCTTGGATTCACGGATTGCAGTGGTGGGTCCAAACGGAGCAGGAAAATCGACCCTGTGAGCATCCTGTAGCTATTTCGTTTCCGATCTTGCTAACTAGTGTGCTAGGATCAAGCTACTGACCGGCGAATTACGACCTTTGAATGGGGAGCTCAACAAGAACGGTCGACTACGAATGTAAGCTCGCACGCCACCATCCAAAACTCGTAGCTGAATGTCGTACATAAGAGGTTACTTCGCTCAACACCACGTGGATACACTTAGTCCATCAATGTCGCCTGTTCAATTCTTAGCTTCCAAGTTCCCGGGAAAAACGGAACAAGAATACAGAAGTCATCTCGGCAATTTTCAGATCAGCGGCATGACAGGGTGAGATTGTGCACTTTGCTCGAAAGTTTCCGTTTCTTAGCGAATTTTCGATATGACAGGTTACAACTGATCGGCACGTTGTCTGGGGGTCAGAAATCGCGTGTGGCGTTTGCGGCGCTATCGTTGATGAACCCTCATATTCTATTACTCGACGAGCCGACTAACCATCTCGATATCGAGGTTAGCATTTGGGTTTGCCTCAGATTGAACTCTGGCTTAACGCCATCCAGGGTCTCGATGCGCTGATGGCCGCACTGGATTCCTGGAATGGTGGCGTAATCATCATCTCGCACGACGAGCGCTTCATTACGAAGGTAGCAAAAGAGGTAAATGGCTTCTCTATGGCAACGTCATTGGTTGACCGAATAATTAGCTCTGGGTATGCGGAGATGGGACGGTGACCAAATTCAAGGGTGACGTTCAGGCGTACAAGGTGAGAGAAGCTGTCCTTTTTTATGTGTCCGCGTTTGGCATCGACTGACGATGTCGCGACAGAGTCTCATTGTGAGCAATATCAAAACGCGGCCGTGAAGGTAAAAGTTTCAGTCTCTGGTGATATGCAAAGGCTGAATGAAGTCTGAAGGGGAGGGATGTCGAAAGTAACACACAGAACAAATCTCTCATTGACACTGCTTCCAATGGAGTAGCTTGTATGCTGATAACAGTACGTATGTTTCGCAATGAACCGCAGATAGTATGGGCCACCTATCTGAGATCATTCGAATGAGAATCTTCCCATTTGCATTCAACGGTAGGCGTGAGGACCGAGCCTGCGCAGAGGCCTGATCACTGTGAACGCAATTTGAATGCTGGGGAATGATAAATGATTATTTTCCCCATTCTCGGATGTCCATGCACCGAGTCCTTCTGAAGACCAGAACGTTCAAGTTAGCGGACATAGTAAGGTACTCCGCAGTCGGGTGATCAGCCCAAGGTCCTAATAAAAGAGGACATGCTGAGATGAAGTATTCGACAAGCGTGTCACTAGACTACGTGCTCTGACCTTTCACTGCTCAGGCATGTCAAATCCGGAACATCAAATGGTCCAAGGACAAAGGAAGTAAGAGATGTCAGGTTCGCTCGAGATCGAGGCGCATGTAAGCTTTAATTTATTCTTATACAGAAATTACTTGTAAAGATAACCACCATTACTCGCTAGAATTGAGTATGTGTAAACAAGACTCGGTAACGGTACTACCTACAATCGAGAAACGCAAGACTGAGGAAGAGAAATAGGGAGCAGGATGAAATCTTACCTGAGGTCACGTGATACAACTTCAAGCGCGTTTTCATTTGAGGACAACAACGACACGACGCGACATTCGACGATGAGCTCGTCTGAAACCGAGAATTTTGATCTCGATAACATCTCTGGAACAGAAAGCGAAGACTATTCCACAACAGAAAAGAAGACAGTCAGTGTTGGTTTCCCTTCTAAACATGTCCGTCGCGCTCAGCATCTTGCCACTCCTTCCTCCTAGACCAAGGCTCCGACCAAGAAAGCTGCCCCGAAGCCTGCTGCTGCAAAGGCGGCCAAATCTGCCCCGAAATCGAAAGCAGCACCAAAGAAGAAAGTTCTCGCGACAAAGAATGACAGCGCCAACGAGAGTACCTCAGAGCTCGATCATCATGGCGCGAACTCCACGGATGACGAGCGGCCTGTGGCTCCTACAACGAACGGAAAGAAGAAAACCGCTTCTGAAACATATACAAAGGTGTGGATTCGCGCGTCTTCCAATGCATGCTTACCTGACCGTGAACTAGTTAACACAACTCGAGCATATTCTCAAACGGCCCGATTCGTACATCGGGAGCGTGGAGACCGTCACTCAGATGATGTGGACATATGATTCCGACAAAAAGCGCGTCGCATACCGTGAAATCAAGTTTGTCCCAGGCTTTTTCAAAATCGTAGACGAAATCCTCGTCAATGCGGCGGACAACAAGGTATATATGCTGCTTTCTATGTCTCATCTCACCTCACCGCTGTCCAGATCAACGATCCCAACATGGACACACTCAAAATCAGCATTGACGTCGAGGAAGGGACGATATCTGTCTACAACAACGGCCGCGGCATTCCCATAGAGATGCACAGCAAAGAAAAAATGTGCATCCCGGAGCTCATCTTTGGTCATTTGCTTTCCTCTTCCAACTATGATGATGATGAGAAGAAGCTGACTGGTGGTCGCAACGGCTACGGCGCCAAGCTAGCCAACATTTACTCGCATGAATTCACTATCGACACCGCAGACAAGAACTCGAGTCAGAAGTACAAGCAAACTTGGACGAATAATATGAGCAAATGTGGAGCCGCCAAGATCACGAAGAACAGCAGAGGGGAGGAATATACCAAGGTCACCTTCAGACCTGACTTGAAGCGTTTTGGAATGGAGCGTATCGACGAGGACACGCTGTCTCTCCTCAAGAGGCGCGTGTATGACATGGCTGGTACGATCAAGGACGTCAAGGTCTATCTGAACGAGGAACGTTTGAAGATCAAGAACTTCAAGCAATACGTAGAGATGTATCTTGAATCTGCCGCGACCGAGGCAGCCGCAGCTTCTGGGGGTGCTGCACAAACGAAACCGACTATGATCTACGAGCAAATTAACCCCCGTTGGGAGGTCGCATTTGCCGTCTCGGAAGGGAGTTTCCAACAGGTCTCGTTCGCCAACTCGATTGCGACGACTAAAGGCGGTACCCATGTAATGCTCATGGCAGACCAGATGGCGAAGAATCTCATTACTGCTATCGAGAAGAAGAACAAGGCTGCCAAGGTCAAGCCCGCTCAGATCAAGAATCATATGTGGATTTTCGTGAACGCCCTCATCGAGAACCCCACCTTCGACAGTCAGACGAAGGAGACACTCACGCTGACCGCCTCCAAGTTTGGTTCGAAGCCCGTTTTGTCCGAAGAATTTATGAAAAAAGGTTAGTCAGAGTGAACGAGTTTGCTATCGCAAGGCTCAATATGGCTAGTTTTGAAATCCTCCATCATCGAGAACGTGTTAAATTGGGCAAAGTTCAAGGCAGACCAGCAGATCAAAAAAACCGATGGCACGAAGCGCAATCGGTGAGCACTCGTCATCTATGCGTTGTTTCCGCCCTAACATCCATGACAGCCTCACGGGCATGACCAAACTAGCTGACGCTAACAATGCTGGGACAAAGAACGCTAAGGAGTGCACTCTCATCTTGACGGAAGGTGACTCTGCCAAGGCTCTCGCGGTTGCTGGTCTTGGAGTTGTCGGACGTGATAACTTTGGTGTTTTTCCGTTGCGTGGCAAGTTACTCAATGTACGAGAAGCCAAGCACGACCAGATCATGAAGAACGAAGAGATCCAAAATGTGAAGAAGATCATGGGTTTGCAACATAACAAAGAGTATACGAGCATCAGCAGTTTGCGATACGGTCGGTTGATGATAATGACGGATCAGGTTAGGGTCTGGTTTCCTTACACAGGTTTGCGCTGACTTCGAAGTGATGTGATAGGATCATGATGGTTCCCATATCAAGGGTCTTCTTATCAATTTCTTGGATCACTTTTACCCGTCGTTGCTCAAGATTCCCAACTTCCTCGTCGAGTTCGTGACTCCCATCGTACGAGTAACAAAGGGAAAGCAACGAATCGATTTCTTCACAATACCCGAGTATGAGCAGTGGGCGGAGGCAACGCCAGATGCCCACAGATGGGAATCGAAGTACTACAAGGTTCGTTGTTGCAATCGTCGCTGGTACTTGGTTCACGAAATAGCATGACAGGGTCTCGGGACAAGCAGCGACGCCGACGCCCGTTGTTACTTCGGCAATATGGCGAAGCACATGATCCCATTTGCCTCTACTCAAGAAGGCGATAAAGAACTCATCGACCTAGCTTTCAGCAAGAAAAAGGCTGATGATCGAAAAGAGTGGCTTCGACAATTCAAGGTAAGCTAACATCCTGAACTACCGATCTTGTCTGAATCGCTCGCAGCCTGGCACATTTCTGGACCACAACATAGACGAGATCTCATTTTCAGATTTCATTAACAAGGAGCTGATATTGTTCTCGATGGCGGACAACATCCGGTCCATACCATCAATGTCAGATGGTCTTAAACCGGGACAGCGAAAGGTTATTTGGGGCTGTTTCAAGCGAAAGCTCAAGAAAG
Organism: Rossbeevera pachydermis; assembly: GCA_038090155.1. Classification (NCBI taxonomy): domain Eukaryota; kingdom Fungi; phylum Basidiomycota; class Agaricomycetes; order Boletales; family Boletaceae; genus Leccinum; species Leccinum pachyderme. The sequence goes on from JBBPME010000155.1 coordinate 22,515, forward strand.
AGATCAAAGTTGCTCAACTCGTCGGTTATGTCTCTGAAGTTGCAGCTTATCACCACGGCGAAGCTTCGTTGATCATGACTATCGTCAATCTCGCTCAGGACTATGTCGGCTCGAACAATTTGAACTTACTGCTGCCGAATGGCCAGTACGGAACGCGTGATATGGGCGGGAAGGATCACGCCTCAGCGAGGTATATCTTCACTGAGTTGGCGCCTTTGACGAGGAATGTGTTCAATCCAGACGATGGGCCATTGTTGACCTATCTGAAGGAAGACAATGACTGGATCGAGCCAGAGTACTATATGCCTATCATTCCGATGGTGCTCGTGAATGGCGCTGAGGGTATAGGAACAGGTGGGGACAACCACTTGAGTATATGCCAGTGCAGTTGCTGAACGTGGTCCGTAGGTTGGAGTACCACCATCCCATGCTACAATCCAGTGGATATTGTCACTAATCTACGGAATCTAATGGCTGGCAAAGAGATGATCCCGATGCTCCCTTGGTGGCGCGGCTTCAAAGGCACGATCAAGAAGGTGGGCGAACATAAGTACGATGTCACCGGCGTCGTGCGCAAGTTGAACGATACGACCGTCGAAGTCACTGAGCTGCCTATTCACAAGTGGACGCAGTCATATAAGGCCGAGTTGGAAGCCATGATCGGTGAGAAGGGAGACGGTGTTATCAAGGTATGGTGCCCTGTCCACCTACAGATGTGCACGACCCGCTGAGCAATAACGGTATGCAGGACTATAAAGAGCACCACGATAACGTCAACATCCACTTTGTCGTGACCATGGGGGTAAAGGAGCTAGAGAAAGCGGAGGAGCAAGGTTTGGTCGAGTTCTTCAAGCTCACGGGGAAAATCAACACGAGCAACATGATCTGTTTCAACTTTGACAACAAGATTCAGAAGTACACCTCGGCGGAAGAGATGATTGAAGAGTTTTACCCCAAGCGTCTGGCGTACTATCAGAAGCGAAAGGTACGTATAATATTGATTTGGAATTTTGGAGAGTTGACGGGAACGGGGGTAACAGGATTACATGGCCAACGAGCTCCAGTTACAATTTGAGAAGCTCTCCAACCAGGCGCGTTTCGTCCATATGATTGTCGAGAAGCAGCTGGCTGTGTCAAACCGCAAGAAAGCGGATATCATGACCGAGTTGCGCAAACTGAATTTCCGCCCGTTCCCCAAGGTATCCAAGGCCAAGGCGGCCGGCGAGACCGAAGACGTTGTGAACGCTGATGAGGAAGAGCAGGAAGGAGCGGACGTCCCTGGTGCAACGGATTATGACTATCTATTGGGCATGGCTATCTGGAGTTTGACAAAGGAAAAGGTATGTTCGCTAGTCTAGGTCTCGGTTCACGATGTCTGATCTAGGTGACGCGTAGATTGAGAAACTCTTGCAACAAGCCGCGGATAAAGAGGCAGAGTTACTCGCACTACTCGAACGCAAGCCTGTCTCTCTGTGGAACGACGATCTGGACAACTTTTTGAAGGAGTGGGAGGTAAGTGTGAAGCAGGTTGTGTTCCGCTCAGATCGTGAATCACATGGTACAGAAATCATGCCAAGATTTCGATAACAAGACGTTGCTGGACGCTAATGGCAAGAAGATCAAGAAGAAGCAAGCGACGCTGAAACACCGAAAGTCGCTCACTGGACGGAGAGCATTTGGGGAGGACGATTCGGAGGACGATTTCAAACCTACCAAGGCCGCGGCCAAAAAGAAAGCGGAGCCGAAACCGAAACCTGTTGCCGTGGGGCCCTCAAAACGGGAGAGCGATGACGAGAAACCCGCACGGGCGGCAAAGAAGGCACCTGTTAAGAAGGCGCCTGCCAAAGTGAAGTCCGAGTCGGAAATTGAGGTTTCAGATGTGCCCGTGATGAAGAAGGCGACAACGAAGAGAGCTGTCAAGGTAGTATCGGACTCGGACTCAGACATTGAGATGGTGAATTCACCGGTCGTAGAGGCAAAAGGCAAGGGGAAGGCCAAGGCTGTGGTCGAGGAAGGACCGAAACGGAAATCGTAAGTGCTTTGTCTTTTGCCGTGGGCATTGTTTGATGCGGTGATACAAGGCCTGTGGACGAGGACGAGGACGGGAGTGATGACGAGATGTACATCCGACCTACCGCAAAAAAGCCGAAGACGACGCAGGCTGCTGTGACTGATTTCTTTGGCAAGGCAGGGCCATCAGACGCGACGAAGAAGGCCACGACGCGAAAGGCATCGGGGAACAAGCCTGCTGCGGCGAAGAAGCCGCCAGCAAAGAAGGTGACCAGTGATAGCGACTTGGACTTGGACTTGGACGAACTAGCGATGAGCGATGTGGTAGAGGCTCGAACGGCTGTGCCGGCGCGTGCTGCGCGAGGCAAGGCGAAGAAGTACATTGAGATCGAGTCTGACAGCGAGGAGGAGTAGTACTTAGTAGTAGTAGAATACATTTGATTCATTTTTGTCACTGGCACGTGGATGCAAGCGAACGAACGATAAAATTTGTTGTTCTTGTTTCGCTGGCGCTTTCTTGCCTCGATTTACTTCGTCCTCGTCGTCTCCATCGACGTCGGCGCGTTCTTTCTCATCGACCACGACCACGACGACGTGAATGGTGTCGCAGGCTTTTCAAACCGAGCCGAACGCGCTCCCCCGTCTGAACATTCCCCAGCCCTTTGACGGCAGACAGCCCATGTTCTCACCTGGTCTCCCGACGCCCCTCCAGCAGGGATTCCACCCGCCCCCTTTCCACCTCGTCCCACCGCCCCTCCAGATACCCATGCAGTCCTTTTTTCCTCCTTCTCAGCCCCCAAACGCTCCCCATCACTCCGCTTACCAGCATCACAAGGCTCACTCCAGCATGGCACACTTTCCCGCCTTTCCACCCCTGACCGCCATTCCCATGACTCCTGGCTTTCCGATGGCACCCCCACCTTTCGGGCAACCGTTCGTTCCCAGGAACAGACGCGCTCCCAGTATGAGCATTGGAGGTCCACCAAAGGCAGCCTTGGGAGGTCCCGGTCGAAAGCACAGCCCGCTTCCACCGCCCCCGCCACCGGCACCTGCAGCAAAGGGGAAGAAGGTCGTCGTCAACCTGCCCGTCGAGACAATAACCGACACTCAGGACGAACCACCTCGTCGGCCGCCTTGGGCTCGCACACCCATGCCCACCACCAGCCACGAAGAGCTTCAGGTTGCCCCTCCAGAATCGACCACGGCGGAACCGTATCCACCGGACAACTGGCGGTACCACATACCCGACACTGTCGACGTGTTTTTACCCGGAAAGGTACGCGACTTGTATTTACCAGTCCAGAGTGCGTTGTTCGAGCCTTTTTCTCCTGCCAGGTTGCTTGGGACGAGATGAAGCAACGAGTGATTGAAGAGAAGCTGGAGAAGTTGGGCGTCGAACGAGGTACAGGCGGTGTAGTTCTTTTGCATGCACCACATGCTCGTGCTGCTTCCGTGAGTGCCTCGTTGGTTGGGCGTGCACGCATGTGTTCATCTCCCTTGTTTCCCCACAGATTTCCTCCCCGGCAGATCCCTCACTGCTTTATTTTAAACTGAACAAGCTCCAACAGTCCCAGAACGCGTCGGCTGCGAATTCCTCGGCGGGTTCACCGCGACAGACGTTCGACCTCTCCCCCTCGCCTGGCGCCCAGGTGCCCCCTATATTGCAAGCAAGGCATGGTCACAGTCTCTCGTTTGCACACCCCCCTGCACTCCCTCCCTTTTACTACAATCCCACCACGGCCTTCAATCCCTTTGGTCCAACTGCCGTTCTGGGGTCTGATTCCATCGAGCAGGACCTCCAAGTTCGTTTATTGTCTCCCATCGATGGGATTCATGCGCCGCAGGGCCGCGTGCCTGTGTCGATGCAGTCTCTTGCTCCTCCCCCTAGCATTAGTCGAGGAAGCAGTCGCCCCGACTTTGTCCGCGGGTTTGGTCTTGATATTCCAGAGGAGGAGGAGCCACAGGAGGATGTACCGCTCCCTGACACGGATGTAGAACAGCAGCCTGCAAACAACGAAGACGGTCTTGGTCTCGTTCGTGCCCCCACCCAGCCGCCCTCCGAACCCGATGGTATCACTCCGATGGTGCCTAGTATACATCATTCGAGACACGTTTCGCGTCTGTCTCACACACTCTCGTTGCGTTCTGTTGGTGGCATCCATGACTTGGCAGAACAGGTAGATTTGGTACCGATCAGGAGTCCGGTAGGCAATCCAACTATCGATGATTTGGACGAGGAGGCCGTTGACGAGTGGACGGGATCCGAGGACGTACCCCTCGACTCGGACGACGAGGTAGGCTGTTCGATCCTCGGTACAGGCTTTTCGTATATGCTGACTCACCTAGGAGAGCATTGGTGAATGGTCCAACCCTTCGGACGAAGAGCGTGCACGCCAGGACCGAATGCAGCGTCGTTTGTTGCGCCAGAGGAAACAAGAGATAGAGATTCCGAGGCGCTTGCCCAACTTTCCTGCTCCACCTGTCAACATATTTGGCCTGCGGCGCCGCGACTACGATCTTGTCTCGAATCCAAGTGAAGATGGGATGCATGCAGAGCAGAGGGCAGCGTTCCTTGGGGTAGATCCTGTCGACTTCACCCTTGGCCCATCTTCGACTTCCACCCCAGGACGTCGACCTCTCCCACCGCTTCCACATTCGAGAGATCCTTCTTCACATCTGTCTGCGCCGGACCCACTGCTACCACATTCACGCACTGGTTCTGATGCTGCTCTCATCGAGCAGCACATCGTGCCTCTTGCACCGCCCCCGCTCAGTGCGCTTAATCCGCATGCAAAGTCATTCGTGTTTGGATCTAAAGGGGAATCAAGTGCAAGAGGATCGTTTGATGGCCCTCTTCCGCCACCAGCACCGACGTTGTTGACTCACAGTCGCATGTCTTCGTTTGGCAAACCGCTTAACGCAGCAGCACAGGAATTCAAGCCAGCTGGATTTACCTTCCGTCCTCCTCCAGGTGTCCCACAACTCCCTTTCCCTGTCTCGCCTGCGTCACGTCCCCTTCCTGCTCCACCCGTCAACGCCTCACCAATGCGTGCTCAACAAGGCAGAGAGAAAAGACAACGGCGCAGCTCACATACTGCATCCGCCGATGGAGACGACGACAGCGGGAAAGAAAATATGTCATCCTTCCGGTTTCCACCCCTCGATGAAATGTTCCATGGCATCCGACACACCGCTCCTAGTTCACCCAGGAAGTCGGTGTCCCAAGATTTACATGCAAGCAGTGGTGGGCCTTTGCAGCCCCTTACCCTCTCTGGCTTCCCGAGCGACTCGATGCGTCGCATTGGAGAATTCGAAGGGATGGAAATGGACGAAGGAGATTTGCCTGATAACGGTGCCGAGGAACTAAGGACTGGCGAAGACACTCTTCCTGCAGTAGCCATCACAAGGCCGAAACGCGCACCCATCCCCTTGGACTTTAAGAATCCTCCTTCGACCAATACTGTTCCTGCTGGCGTATTTAAAGCTCTCGTCGGGGACGAAAAAACGCGGCGAACGGTTCGCTCGCGACTCAGCTCGCGCGAAATTTTCGAACACTCACAACGTCCCTCCCTTGATGACTTTGCAGTGCCAGCTATCGCCATATCAGTGTCAAACAGGTCCCGGTCACGTCTCGTTACGGATCCCGGCCTTCATCGGGAAACCACCGACTCACCTGATATCTTTACCCCTGCTATCAAGCGCCGTTCATCGTTACCTGCCATGCACAGCGCCCAAAATTCGTCACTCTCCAATGTATCGATACCCGCCATCAACCTCACGAAGCGTCTCGAGGCGCAAGCGCTTGAAGACAAGATTGAGATGTTGTTGGATGAGAAATTCCAATTGATTCGCTCAGAAATCATCGAGTCGCGGGGCTCAACTGCAGCATCCATCAGTCCTGCCACAGAGGATGCGATCACGGAAGTGGTTGCCCTATTCCGGACGCAACTCCAGGAGTCTGCAGTGAGAGGATTGGACGACAGTCAGATGGATGCACGTGGCGAGCTAGACCTCGAGCTTATCCGAGATGTCGTGCAGAGAGGGCATTCTGAAAACCTTTTGCTCTTGCAAACGGAACTCCGCGAGGCCCTTTCTCGCATCGAGCATGCCCAGACCACACCCTCAACGCCGAACAATACAGAACTCGTTCCGATCATCGACCCGATTAGCCATCGCAATCTACAGGTCATCCTCAACACTCTTGGCCAACTCTCGAGCAAGATTGATTCGCGACCATTAGCGGAGCAATATGAGAGGAACGAGTTCATCGAGGAGATCTTGACTGCTCTCGGCCCGCACCTGAAGGCTTTGCATCCGGAGTCGGTTGATTACGACATACTCACTGCCAGGCTCAGTCAAGCTGTCAAACCGAATATTGAGCAACTCATCGATCTCGCTGCGGACAAGCGCGAGACGGCAGGACTTATCGTGGAGAGTCTCATACCTCTGCTCCCTTCGCAGTCATCTCTGGAGACGAACGCAGTCGTTGCCCAGATCACCTCTGAAGTGCGTCGCGTCATCGCGCCAATTGACGCACACGAGATCAAGGAGCAGGTCGCTGACCTCGTCGTTGAGCGTCTTGACTCTCGTCTTGCTAACCGCGACAAAGTGTTCAATATGGACTCAATCTCGAGCAAGGTCGCTGAGGGGGTGCATGAAGGGTTACAGTCGATCAACGATTTCGCGCCCAAACTGGACACGTTGGTGGCGTCTCAGGTCTCTCTTTCCGTCAAGAACGACGATCTCGCTGCAAAACACAACGACCTGGCTACTCTTTTGTCCAGCATTTCTCCTCAGCTCGAGGGCATCAAACATGCTGTCGAAGCTGGCCAACTTATGTCAGCCGAGTCAACGTCGTCAACAAATTCGGGGAGCGAGGCGATTCTCTCTACTCTCCAGCTGCTCCAAACTACCGTCGAAGGCGTTGCGAACGGTCAGAGTTCGGTTCTCGCACATAAGGAAGATCTTGTCGCGCTGCAAAATGCATTCCACCAAGCCCTCACCGAGCGTCTAAATGCCCTTCCCGAGCCGTTCACTGCCGCTGTGACCATGTTACAGAACGCGCACGCCGAGTTTGCAGTCTCTCGTGATGCTTCCAAGTGCGCTGCAGAGGAGATTCGCAAACTGAAAGCAGCGAACAATGAACTCCAGGTACATCTTGCAAAAGCACGTGGAGCGCATGGCCAGGTCCGCGTCGAGAAGGACAACTTGGTAGAGCGACTTAGGGAAGTTGAGAATGACCGTGACGGCCTGAGCACGCGCGTGGACGAGCTGCAGACTGCGATAAGCACCCATACTTCCGAGGTCTCGGTGGTGGAGCATCGCAATTCGGAGCTCGAGGACGCGCTTGCGCAGAGTCTGGCAAGATTGAAGACGTCGGATGTGGTTGCTCAGTCGAACCAAGAGCGCATCGCTGAGTTGGAGAAGGAGAACAAGGACGCCGTTGCCGAACAGCAAGCGCTCAAGGCTCAGGTACGCATTTCTCCCCATCATGGTGTTGGTACAACGAGGTGAACTAGCATCATCAGTTGGACGAGCTGCAAATCAAAGTCAAGATGGCGGAACGCGAGAAAGAACTCACGGCGCAATCACTTGGGCTTCTACGACAAGAGCATGAGTCTCTTGTCGCTCAACAGAGTCACTGGGACGATCTCCGTCGGGTCACCGAGCAAATTGAAACCCTTGTAACTTTGAGGCCGCAAGCAGACGAAGAGGAGCTCAGGGAACTCCGGCGTGCGCGCCATCAACAGTGGCAACTTGAGTCTGACTATTCAGCTCTCCAGAAACGGGTACACGACCAGGAGCTTCGGGCTGCCAACAGCGAGCGTAATGCGAGCACTGCGAAGCAAAGCCTCATACAGGCGCAACAGCGTGCGAGCGAGTGGGAGAGACGCGCGCGCGAGTATGAGAGTGAGTTGGAGACGACGAGAAACAAGCTAGATGAGGTGGAGCAGGTACATGCGCAGCTCGATACTGATTACTCGCTCGCCACGCTGCAACTTGAAGAGAAGGAGGCGGAAGACCGCTTGATCAAGGTGACTTTTACATGCCGTTGTTATATGAATCCGAGAAGTAGTTGGCTCACGCAATGCACCCGCACAGGATCGTGAAAATAAACTCCGTGATCAGGTTTCCGGCCTCGAGGCCAAAGTGGCACGTTTGGAAGCAGAGCTCAACTCAGCAAAGGCCCAGAATCTGCCCACCAAGAACACGTCGCCGCCACGACCTGATTCGCGTGCAAGCACTATCTTTGATGTTGACCGCTCTCGTACTCCCATTGGGCGTGCTAACGGAACTCCTGTCGGGCGCAGTGATACCCCTCCGCAGTCCTCTTCCGTCTGGGATTCCATGCATGCACCGAAGCAACAGCGGTATCCGAATGTCGGAGCGGTGACGCCGTTCGTTAGAAAAGCGGCTCCGACACCATCGTACCGACCGCCGTCGGCCGTATTGTCCACTTATAGAGCGCGGTCCGTTGCATCGCCTACGCCCAGCACTGTTTCCGTCACTCCGACCTTGGACGATGACGGGTGGTGGTCGTAGGGAGCACACATATTTTCGGGTGAGATACGCCTGCATGATTCAGACTTTAAAACCCTCACGACCCGTTTCTAAACATTTCGTTTTCTTGGAACTCATAACCGACAATCGGTGGAAACATACCGTACACACATCTTTGATGTAATACTCTTTTGGTTTTCGATTTTTTTGGTTAGCTATCTCTTTTTGCATGCATTCTCACTTGATTATCTGGCGACGTTATGCATACCTCTGTCTCTCCTATTATTGTTTGGCATCTCTCGGTCTTTCATACCTTGACATTTTCCCTGCTGGAAGTCACGGCTACTACTTTATATACCCATCAATTGTTGCTACAAGGTACAGATCCAATGGATGCATTAGTTGTGTGAAATCGTGTTGGGTTAACCGGAGCAGAACTTGGGGGTGTGATGGTAGGGCAAACGTCCAAGATGAGCACGGTGAAAAGAAATCAGGGGATATTGGATTGTTGTAGCATGACAAAAATTGCGCAAAAAAAGAAATGAAAGAAAAAAAAGTTGGCGTTTATGCACTAGGCCATATCCAAGTTTCTACGGCACGTATTGCTGCATCTGAGTTGTCTTGTGGAATGCTAAGATGGGTGCGTTAAGAAAAAAAGTGGGGACCGCAGTTGACTACGGTACCTCAGCTTAGGACACCACCTCCCGTCCCGGAGTTCAAAGAATCTAGGAACGAATACCTCTCCGCTCTGGTCACGCCGACGGCGGAGATCGCGTTGGGCATCCTCGACCGCTGTCTTCGCTCGTGTAGCCGCTTCCATGTCCTTGGCCTCGATCGCTTGCGTGACTTTGTACCACAATCTAAGAAGGGTTCGTTTAAAATGAACGTGGCGATCAGCGTCACGTACCGTCTAGATTCGTAAGGCTCCTGCTCGTCTTCTGGTGCGACACGCTTGGGCGCGATGGTCTGACCATCTTTGGAAACATCAAACAGGACGCATCTATTCCCGTTCTAGTTTCTCGCGTCGTCAATGCGATTCATCATCATACACGGGGCCACCAAAGGTACGAACTTGGGTGCCCTTGAATTCCATCACGTGGCTCCATCTTCCCGAGATTTCGCCAATGTCGTAAGTTGTTTTACGAACGCGTCCTACAATTGCGTTGTACGTGCCAGAAAAGAAGCCCTTTTTATCCGAAATCAGGTGTAAAGGGGAGGGACAGGGGGGAAGAGGGACAGACCTTGGTCTTAAATTCGAGGTCACAAGACAGTTTGTGTTGCTCGTTCTTGACAGCGCAGGTATCACCGAGCTCCAAGACCATCTTGCCGAACAATATACCGCGCGCGTACATGTTGGGCATGGTGACAACATATTCTGCACGGGGGAATCATAATCAGGATGGTCACGTGCATGGAGTGACAGCCTACCTCCGTCATCTGGCTTGCCCAGGAGTGTTATGCGATTCTCGCCCTCCATCGTTGTTGATACGCTGTTTCCCAGAAACTTGGATTTGGGTCTCAGTTCGCCAACGATGCTGAGACGGTTCTCGGGTGATATGTAGAAGAATGCGGAGACTGGAGGGTGGTGTGATACTGCGTACGCGTGCGATGAGGTCTAGTCCGCGACGATAGGGCGATACAGAGGGGGTGTGGAGGGAGGGAGACCTGCCTTGTTCTGCGACGTAGAAACCGCGTGTGCGATTGGGGTATTCGTACCGGCAGCGGAAGAATTCGCCGAGTACGGAGTTGTATCTGTTGAGAGACAGACGCGCTGAGCGCTAATGCGGCTTGTGGGGGGGGGGAGGGGGCAATAGCGACGAGGAGGACGCACGGTTTCTTGACGCCCTTTGGCTTGATGTGCCACCCGGCGAGGTAGTACTGGAGTACGCGGATGAACCTCTCTTCCGGGTCTGGACAGTCCTCGGCGCTGGCAGGGATTGGTGGTGGTCTTAGGGCACGGTGGTGATGACATAAGGAGGAGGAGCCCTTACCCAAAGATGAGGTCTGGATGGGACATGAAGTCCGTGATGCGCTCGAGCATGCTGCGTGGTTCGAGGACGAAAGTCGGGAACGTCACCTTGGAGAGGTCCATGCCTACTCTGGAGACGGGGGGGGGATCTCAGGCAAAGCGCCGGTGAACGGGATGGAGATGCCAACCTGAGCTGGGATATCAGGGAGATGATGATGGAGCCCTCATTCTCGTCTCTGTAATCCGAGTCGGAGTCGGTGAAGCGCAGCATTTTGCAGGGAAGAAATGGATGAGAAGGAGGAGGAGGAGGGGGAGGGGGAGGGGGAGGAGGGGGATGAAGAGGACGCACAGGATTGAAGTATCGTCAGGTTCGGTGTCCTCTGGTGCCCTATCTTCCACGGAGAGGCCTCGTGCCCTACGGATATGGGAGCCAGCCTGGCTGAAAATGCCCATCATGGTCGCTAGTCAATGATAAAACAAAACCAAAAAAAATGAGTGAAGCTGCGCCGCTGCAGTGAGGCGTGCCTGTAGTACTAGTACTGTTGCAACTAACTTGCTGTGTTCTCGGGCGTCAAGCTTATTCGGTATCCGAACAATCTATCATTCATTCTCTATACAACTCTACCACCTCAATCAAACACGATCTTCGTCGCGCTGCCTCCGACATCTTCCCTAAAGAACGCCCCATACGAACCATGCGTCTTCTTCTTGATCGTCATCGGGAACTTCGACCCCAGTCTGTCCGCCATCTCGTCAAAATGAGAGTCCCGGAGAACACGCGCCAGCTCCCCAGCCAGTGCTCGCTCGTGTTTCTCTCCCGTAAAGAACGTGATCGACTTTCCACTCCGTCCACCCCGACCTGCAAACGCACACAAGTCAGTGCATGCGGACGGCTCAAGATAGACAGATGGTGGCTCACCGGTCCTTCCAATCCGGTGGATATAATCTTCGATGGTCAACGGAAAGGTGTAATTAATGACAGCTCCGACATTAGGAATATCCAATCCCCGGGCCGCCACATCCGTCGCCACCAACAGCCCCGTTTCGCCCGTCTTGAATTTCTCTAGAGCCTCCATGCGAGCGGACTGCGACATGTCACCGTGAAGTGCACCAACGGAATATCCTTGCCGGCCAAGCGTCGATTCAACCCGCGACGCCTCCTTTTTATACAGGGCAAACACAAGAATGCGAGCTTCGTCAGAGCCCTTCCTAGATATCTTCTTGTGTGAAAGTATTTTCAGTGTCTTGGCTAGACGAGAGCTAGAGATTCATGAGCACGGTAAGTTGGCAGTAAAAACGGTGCGCGTACTCTTTCTCTCGAGGATCGTCAAATACTTCTACAATTTGTTGGACACGACTGTTTGCCGTTAGATCGTCACTGCCCACCGTGACTCGAACAGGATCCCGCTGGAACGTGCTTGCGAGCCTCCGCACGGCTTCCGGCCATGTCGCGCTGACTGATAGAATGTGACGAGCATGTTTATGTGAACAACAACAAGAGCACGCACACATCATAGTCTGCCGATCGTTTCCTTGCATTGTATGCGAGATGATCGTTCTAATGTCATTCTCGAACCCTTTATCAAGCATCCTGTCAGCTTCGTCTAAAACCAAGTAGTTGACTCTGATGGAGTTGAGACAGACATATATACCAGTGTAGAAAAGAACTCTTACCTTGACAGATCGCACACGCCGTCGTTGACTAGGTCCAATATCCTCCCTGGCGTCCCGACCACGATTCTTGTCACTTTTTCATCCTTGTCTCCGTTCTGGAGTGCCTTGATCTGCGGCCCCTTGTCGACGCCCCCAAAGACGGCGACGCTGGCAATTTTGAAGGGAGCACCGAGCGTCGACAGAGCGTCGTGGGTCTGCAGCGCGAGCTCACGCGTTGGAGCTACCACGAGAACCGAAACGGATTGTGGTTTCGACTTTTTCGACTTTTTGGATGTCACAACGTCTACAAGCCGGGCGAGAGCGGGTATGCCGAATGCCAACGTCTTTCCACTAAGATTGCGCAATCGGTTAATGTGGGGTGATATACTCTATCGACATAACATACCTGCCCGTTTCAGCGATGCCGACTACATCATGGCCTTGCAGCGCCGGGGGCCATGCACAGGCCTGAATGGGAGTGGGTTCTTTGAAATCTTTGAAGGCCAGCTTGAGAGCGTCCGGGACTTGAAGCTGGTCAAAGGAAATGACCGGAATGACGGGAGGAAGAGAGGGGGACGTATGGATGGTGATGGAATGCTTGGCAAGGAAGGCGGAGGCATCGGCTGTCTGTACGATAGGCTCTGATGGTAGATCGGATTCAACGAGTTTTTTATCTCGTTTCTGTTTTTTGGATTCTTCGCGGTGGTTGTGCTTGCTGTCTACCTGGGTATCTATTATGCATGGGACTGGTTCGTTGCGAGTTATCCTGGGTTCGTCGTCAGCTTCGTCATGGCGCTTGCGCTTACGGTCCCTCTTTGACTGCTGTCCTGGTGCCTCTTTATGTTCTTGTCAAGGCTTGGTATGAGGAGTACTCACTGGATTTCTTTGATGGATCGGAAGACATGGTATGCGAGTCACGTGTTCTTATGAGTTCACGTGCCCGGAGGAGACACGACACCGCCACCAATGACTATCCCCCGACCATGGTACCCGCCGTCGTCTGCGTGACGACTCGCAGCGCTTGGAAGTCTCAGCTCATCACAGCCACACCCGCCCCTCCGCCCTCCCCGCCCGACTCGCTCTCCGCCCCCGACAGTCCCCTCACCAATCCTTCCTCCGACCTCGACTGCCCCTCGCCTTCCCTCTCCGTCGCCTCCTCTTCAAAGAGACGCTGCCCGTCGACTCCAACAGACGATCTTCACCGCCCCCGCAAGATCAACAAGCGGGCGAGCGCAAGCGCGTACACCTCCAGATCCTCCTCGGCTTGTCGGCTCAGCATCACCCTCGACGACTCCATCTATCTTTCAGACAGGTCGCGCTCCACCTCCGTCTTCCCGCCTGCCCTCAACTTTCCTTCCAGGGAATGGTGGGCTACCGAGGACGGCTCCCCTGGCGAGGGCTTCGTCAGTGCAGCAGACGTGTTGCACATGCTCGCGAAATCCTACAAAAGCTGTCAGTGTTTATTCGCCGATCCCCTTAGCTAGACGGCTCATGCTACACACCAGACTTTAGGAATCCAGACGATCCAGTGGACACGTCGTTCGAAGTCGAGAGCTTTCCCGTTGCCGATTTAGAGTATCCTAATAGTTATGCTAATGAAAAGTGCGTCTTCCCTTGTCTATCCACCCTCCACCTCCCGTTCTCATCTCCCTAGATTTATGTTATTGGTTCCAAAGGACAAGGATCATTATAATCCCATCATGTGCTTGGAACAGTCATTACATACGATCATTGACTGTACGTGCACCCTGAAACCTTTTCTTTGATGCTCTCCGTTGATCACTTCGCAGCTTATCTTACTCCCGCGCAGAAGGCGTTATTTGGCCCATTACCCTCCGAATCCCTCCCAGACGACTCCCCGCTCTCTTCTCCCCTTCAACCAACACGTCCCGAACTCTCCAATCTCGACCTTCCACCAGAGATCAACATCCCTCGGACAAACCACCTTCGTTCGCTACAACGCGCTATCCGTCGACGCGATGGTCCACTCTTTCTCTCCACCCTTGAAAACATCAACCATCTCCTCCGTTCCCTTAAATACCCTCCTCTCCCGTCAGACGTATTCCTTCCCGCGCCCCCAAACATACTAGTATCCGCCGTGCATTCATGGTCGCATCCAATGGGAATACCCGAAAAAGTCGTGTTGCGGATAGTAAGCGAAACGTATCAGCGATGTGTAGGCCCAAACATCAAAAACCTGCATCGTTACGAGGCATTCTCCAGCGAGGTGTACGGAGAGCTGATGCCCACCTTTACTTCCGACATCATCGCTGCTACTGGTCTTAATTCATCTTCCCTCCTCATGGACCTCGGCTCGGGTGTAGGGAACGTATTGATACAGGCGTCTCTCCAGACAGGATGTCGGAGCTACGGCATCGAGCTCCTCGAAGGTCCAGCTGAGGTCGCCAGACAGCAATGGAAGCAGTTTCAGAAGCGGTGTCGCATGTGGGGCGTACGCACCGGTCACGTCGAGCTCGAAGAAGGCGATATGCTCCAAAGCAAGCGCGTCAGCGAGCTGCTCGCAGAAGCAGACGTAGTGCTGGTCAATAACAAGGTCTTCCAACAATCACGTGAGTATGAGCCCAGCCATAATAATCTCGTTTCTGAGATCGATTACAGTGAACGAGGCACTAAGAGCAAAATTCTTGGATCTCAAGGAGGGTGCGATAGTCGTTTCGCTAAAGCCCTTTGTGTCCCCCAATGCCCGCATGACCGAACGCAACGTACGTGGATCGATCGTTTTATTCGCCTCGACGAGACGAGGAGTCCTCCCACAGGTCGACGACATATGTGCCATTTTCGACGTCGTCGAGCGACCATATCGGTCGGGGAGCGTCTCGTGGGGAAGTGGTGGAGGGACATATTACTTGCACCGCGTCGATAGGGTGGGATATGCGAATGTTAAGCAGAGATTTGAGAATTTGCGAGCGAGGAGTGTGAGAAGGCGGTGATGGTGTTTGTTGGTACTCTTGTGTTTCGTATGTTGTAACCCCTTCATGTCCTCCTCGTCCAACGTCTTTCACATCCCCGCGCCCGTCCAGCCCACATACACACCCCCAGACTCGTACGATCTCTTTCGAGGCACCCAAACGCCGCTCGTCATCGATAATGGCGCGTCCAACCTGCGTTTCGGATTCTCGACCGCCTCAGGACTCGGCACCCCGCACTCGGTAGCGAGCGTGATCGCCAAGTTCAAGGAGCGCAAACAGAACCAGCTGCTGCTGCTCTTCGGAGACGGCGTCGATGCGGATAGTGCAGCCAAGGGGCAGGCCAAGACCCCTTGGGAGGGGGACGTGTTGCTCAATTTTGATGCGCTCGTACGTCTTTCATTCTCGACCAGACTCCCCGTTCATCCCGCCGTAGGAACATGCGCTCGACTGTGCTTTCATTCAGCTGGGGATCGACGCGTCGAACATCGAACATCCCGTACTGATGTCAGAACGCTTGGGATCGCCCCTCCATTCTCGTGCATGTGTGTATTCTCTCTCTCGGGATGGTCGTGATCCCTCACCTTTTAAAAAAAGTGACCTCCGAACTCTTGTTTGAGCAGTATTCAGTTCCGTCGCTCGCATACTGCATCGACTCTGTCATGTCGTTTTATCAAAACAACCGTCCCTCCGTACCAACCACGCCGTTCGTCGGAGAGGGACTGGTCATCTCGTTCAACACCGCGTCTACCTCTGTCGTTCCCATTCTGAACGGCAAGGGTATATTGAGCCAAGCCAAGCGGTGAGCCTCGTCCGATCGACTGGACGGCTCAACCTGACCGCTCGGCTATGATAGGATACCATGGGGCACACAGCAGAGCACCGAGTACCTGCTGAAGCTCATCCAGCTCAAATACCACAGCTTCCCGACCCGCGTCACGTCTACGCAAGCCACCGTGCGTCACCCCTCCCTCTCGTTCGTCTGATACTGATACTGCGCTTTCGCGGGAAAGTGGATGCTCCACAATTTTTGTGAATTCGCGATAGACTACCCCTCCACCCTCCGCTCCCTCAGAATTCCTGCCAGCATGCGTGCTTCCGAACGTATAGTCCAGTTCCCGTTCGCGCTTCCTGTCGTAGAGGAGAAGACGGAGGAAGAGCTGACCAGGATCGCTGAGAAGAGGAAGGAACAGGGGAAGAAGTTGCAAGAAATAGCAGCCAAGAATCGTATGGAAAAGGTTGCTGTTGTTGTTGTTCGTTGCGCATGCGTGCTGACCCGTCTGGCGTATTCGGAACAGCTTTTACAGAAGGAAACAGATTTACAATATCTCCTGAACTTGAGAGAAGGGCGCAGCGAGAATAAGCGGGAATGGCAAGTCAGTATTTTTATTTTATTCTTTTATTTTAAAAAAGTGCGACTCTATGAACAAGCACTTGTTTCTTTTTTTAGAACACTCTCCTGTCTGAAGGATTCGATGACGACGCAGCGTTGCAAGATACGATAAAAAAGCTCGAACTCGATCTCAAACGTGTGCGAAAAAAGGATATGGATGGGACGGACGAACCTGTCGTGCGTAGCGCGTCGTCCTTACTCTCAATACTTTTTTTTACTGATCAAAAAGCGAACGAACAATAGGAAGAGCCGACTTTCAACTTGGTCGACGTACCTGACGCGGAGGCGAGTTGATTTCCGCGTTATTTATTTTCGCTGAGGTGGGATTTACGTTGTGAATAATAGCTCGACGAGGAGAGCATCAAGGAGAAGAAGAAACAGAAGCTCTTGAAGGCCGGATGGGAGGCACGCGCACGCGCACGACGGGAGAAAGAAAAGGAAAGAGAGGAAAGAGAGGCCGAGGAGAAACGAGACGATGATGAGAGAGGGAACAATTTCGAGGAATGGGCAGGTCGTTTGAGGAAGGGGCACGAGGTGCGTCGTCTTTTCGATCGGTCGTGTTTGTTCTGAATGTGTGCACACGATCCATTACATTCAGGCTCTGATGAACAAGATGAAAGAGCGGGGAAGAAGGAAGGCCGCACTTGCGGACCGGAAGAGTGCAGCTGCTCAAGCGAGGATGAAGAACATCGCCACGCTCGCGGCTGACGACAGAGTATCAAAGAAGAAGCGTAAAGCTGGGCCGGGTACGCTTTCCTCTTGTTTCATTGGGCCGTTCGATTGACGCGGACGACACTTTACAAGAGGACATGTTCGGCGCCGATGACGAGGACTGGGCTATATATCGCAAAATCGTAATGCATTCAGCCGAACCCGTCCGTTTATGAGGCTGACATGGCTCCCGTTTGTCCTCCTAGAATACGACAGCGCCGTCTTCGGACGAAGAAGACGATCACAACCAGCTTCAGATCATCGAGAACAAGCTACTACTGCACGACCCTACCTTCACGACCCAGCACACGCACGCATCCTTGTCTTCCCAGCGATCCGCATTGCTGTCAGCGTTCAGACCGCAATACGAGGAAGGGAACATCGCGGGCTACAGCCGGATACACCTCAACACGGAGCGATGGCGCGTCTGCGAGACGTATTTCTCGCCTAGCATGGCGGGCGTGGATTCGGCTGGCATAGGGGAAGTTTTACAGAACGTCCTCGCACGGTTTACGGAGGCCGAGAAGGCGAGGCTCGTCCAGGTATGGCCTGGAGCAAAAAGGAAATGAGGAAACTGTTGCTAACGCTTTCTCAGAACGTATTCATCACAGGTGGTTCGTCGCAGTTCCCTGGACTTGGCGAACGGATCTATGCTACCCTCCGGCCGATCTTGCCACCTGAGATGAACCTCCGGCCGGTCGTACGAGCTGCGGATCCGTCACTGGACGCGTGGCGAGGGATGGCTGCGTTCGCGAACACGGACGAGTTCAAACAGGTCGGCGTCACTAGGGAAGAGTACGATGAATGGGGTGGAGAGCGAACAAAGCGGTGGTGGGGAGGTAACTGGAACTCTGCTGTGTAACTATTTAGGGTAACATTGTAGTCTCCCTAGTTCCCGTGAAGTCACGAAAATTAAGTCCAGCTTTCTTGTATATATCAGTATGGATGTGGCTCGGTTGAAGTAAATAATACTAATGATATCCCAACCACTCCCATTCTGCTACATGAAGTATCGGTTTTTGCCTCTCACGTCCGCATACCTGTCCGGCTTCGGTGGCCTGCCGTAGACATGTTCCTCCGTCTCTGCATAGTCATCGTATTGATCAGCTAAAGGTTCGGCGTTCCGAGTCTCGACTTACTGAGAAGATTCCGATAGATTCCCGAAACGGCTGGATTCCATTCTCCCCTCCACATGTGTGTGCCACCACCACTGGAAGAATCCAGGTCGTATTTGTCCATGAACGCCCTTAACGAAAACCCAAGGCGCTGATCCATTTCGACAACGGGTACGTCGATATTCGTTTTCTGAGGGAGTAGCAGAATCGTGTAACGATGATATGGTGTGCCCTTCTGAGGGTGTGGGGGAATGTACTTGGTATGGGAGTTCACGTTGTCAATTAGTGAAGGAGATGTTGCAGACAGCGGGATGTTGGGTCTGAAGGGACTGGTCATGGCGTCTTTCAAGTCGGAGCGACGATGAAATGCCTACTGTAACCAATGTAGATATGGTTGGTATGTGCTGTTCGCTTCGTCGGGGATATCTGGGATTCAAGTCAGTCGATGGGTAATGCCAAATCTTCCAATCCAGTTACCTGGGTCCACCATCACCAGAGTGTATAGACGCTCGTCTTTATGGAAGACATCCTTGTGAAGCCTGGGTGGATCAATGGTCTGTATTTTATTCAGAAAATGGTAATATCGATCGACGGCGAGAAAACTGACCTGCTCGGGCAACAAATAAACTCCAGGTTCCACGAATCCGTAGTTCCGTGAGGATGACACCGCCGATCGGTGCTCTGGGAATGAGACACGAAGGTCAAACGATGGGTGGAAGTCAGGAACTACATCGGGTACGACGTGCATTTGGTGAACACGTTCCATCTTAAGAGCAACAATGGATTTGAACTGGTAGAAGGAAAACAGATTTTTTTTTAAACGTACCAGGAGGTCTAATGCACCATCTTTCCTCCAGCGCTGCTCGATAATATGCCTATCCACTGCCTTTGACATGTCCGCTAAGAAGAAACATCGCACAATCAAGAACCAACGAAACGGGGGCTGAAAGCCATTTGACGTACCCATCCCGTTCGCACATTTCCACTGGACCTGGGGAAAGTTTATCTCGCTCTGAATTTCGAGATACTTCAGTCTTTCCTCCATTTCGCTAATTGCAAGCGGGTCGGGCTCAGCTTCCTGCTGAGCAGTCTTGAGCAAAGCCTGAGCGTGTTGCATCTCCAGCTTCAATGCCTCGGAATCAGCCTTGATAAACTTTAAGGCTTCATCGAACGCGGGGAGTACGCCAAATGCAAGGGGTCTCTTCCATTCTCGCGGATGCTCGAGTGAAATTTTTGGTCGACGAGTCTTGAGAGGACGAGTTCTTCGCGTCTTGAGAGACGCGTCTACTGGAACTGTCGGTGTGGGAGATGTCTGCAGGGTAGCAGCGGTGCTGAACAGTCGGTGCCCGACAGACCGCCGTGCTGCGAGCATTACTGAAGAGACTCGAAAGTACCTTGTTTGGTAATATTTATCGGGTAGCAGTATGATCAATTACACGACCGACCAACATCGGTATACAACGAATATGTACATGGACACGGAAATCATGAACAGCATCCCACCGTAGTCTGTGTTACGGGCTGGTTGACTTTTACAGATCCGTCTGTATTTCCAGGACCGCCTGATCCAGCGGCATCTGCTTGAGAGTCTATGAGGCGGGCCTTGCAGTTTCTGTAGAGAGCATGGTTAGCCTGTGATCCCGCAGAGGTCTCAGGAAGGCTCGTGGACTGACCGAGAAAGAGCAAAGAAGGCATCTTCCACGCCTTCGTTCACCTTGGCGGAGGTCTCCATGAACTTGATACCCAGCTCATTGGCGAGCTCTCGACCTTGATCCTCGGTGACGGCTCGCTTGTCGGTCCAATCGGACTTGTTCCCAATAAGTATCTTGTTGACGCCCTCGGAAGCGTGTTGTTCGATGTTGGAGTGCCATGTACGGATATCTAGTCAAGGCGGGTGAGCAGAGTGGCTCCGTCACAGGTGACTGGGGGTTGCGATATTGCTTACTGTTGAATGATCTTTCGTCGGTGACATCATACACGAGTAGAATACCCATCGCACCACGGTAATAAGCGGTGGTGATGGTTCTAAACCGTTCCTGCCCAGCAGTGTCCCACTACGTGTCGAAAGCCGGAACCGGGGTGGCACATTGAGCAACGAGCTCGAAAACGTGACGGGAATCATACGCACGATTTGTAGTTTAATGCGTTTTCCATCTAGTTCGATGGTACGGATCTTGAAGTCGATGCCGATGGTGGTGATGAACGAGGGCGTCCAAGCGTCGTCACAGAAACGGAGGAGAAGACATGACTTGCCGACACCTAAGTGAAATGGTCGGTGAGGACTTTTACACGTACGGGGTGAGATCCAGAGGCACCTGAGTCACCGATCAGGAGAAGCTAACGAAAATGAGTAAAATAAGAGCACGACAGGGAGAGAAGGTACCTTGATGAGAAAATCATAGTGTGGGGGTGGCATTCTGGAGGAAATGTGCACGTCACACACAAACTTACGGTAAAGCGTTGTGAAGGATAGCCTAAGCTACTAGCTTTGCTCTCCGCAGCGATTATGTAATCTAGTGACTGAGTACTAATCACAGTTCTCCTTTATCATACCTACCATGGATCTCCTGACCTCAAAATGGCTGCTATTGGGCATCCCCACAACAGAGCAGATTCTAGACTGCATTGGCTTCTCCAAGCACCAGCTCTGGCAACATCACACAACCACTGTTGAATGAATATTATACTGTTCAACATGGTATACTCATTTACTATAGTTCTTAAGAGCCTACAATTCTTTCATCTGTGGGTGAGCCTTGTAAAAGAGGTAGCAACATTCAGTATTGAATTGAGAGTTCCAGTCCCTAATGATAGAGATCTCCTTGCTAAGATCAAAGCCAGAATGGCCAGCATCAAAGTGAAAGTTGGGAGCAAGGGAAGGATGTAATAACTCAGATTGAGTAGAGACTGAAATGGTTGCCATGAAGGATCTTGAAGCCTTGGAAATAGACAAGGGCTTCAGGAGTCAACTCATACAGTACTGTACAATGCAGCACCAGCCAGACTCTCTAGTCTGTTCTGGTTGATTTCCAACCTAAGCATTCCCCTCTCCTTAGTCTTGTGATTGTGTGGTGACCTAGTATCATTCCTGTATAGGTTTGGTCATCACTAACATAAGAACAGACTTTTTACTACCTCACCATCCATCACCAGTACATGTGACAAAACTTTTACTCTATCATCACTTGCATACCCAGATTCCAGGGTTAAGGAAATTGTCAAGTGAACTAAAAACTGTAGAAATCTGTTAGGACTTCTGTGGGTGCAGCTGAGAGATCCAAGGGATCCTGGTATTCAAGGGGGATCTCTAGTAGAGACTTACTAGGGATTTGAGCTGTCTGTCTTGAGACTAAACTGAAGCTATCAATTGAAGGCAACCTTTGCAATGCTTAGGTGCCATGTCTCACTAGGAACTCAACTAGGAACAAGAGTTGTTGAAAGGGTGTTCCAATGAGAACAAGACTGGCTTGTTCCATTGCTGCATTCAATGTTATATACTACTGTACATGTGGTGACCATGAGGTTGAGGCTATACTAAGGCTATGTTACATGCTACTAAGGTGAGGTGCAAGGCTATGCGGAATGGAAGAGAAGCATGCCTTGTGTTTACAATGTGTAAGTCTAGACTATGATGTCATATTAGGTAATGCAGTGCTAGATAAGATAAGATAAAGGACTGAGCACTTGTATTATATTTAGAGTGTTTGGGACTTAGAGAAACTAAAAGAAAAGAGTAGGCACTATAGGCACTTAAGTGAAAAAGTAGCTAGCATCAAGTGACAACCTTGTACAGGGTTTGCAACATCAATCATTTGTTGAGGTGAAAGTGAGCTTAGTTATTTGGAGGGCTAAGCAAGCCCTTATATATTGTACTACAGTACATGTTTGTATCTGGATATGTATGGAAGGTCATAGAATGTTCTAAATGAATCATGTGATATAAATAAAGAACATTCTATCATACAGTGGCTCAAAAAACCGTCCCAATGTTTGGCCATTTGGGAGTGTTCATTCCTGAATATAATACTCCCAATACTAGCCCTAAGGCTGTTAGTGTATTAAATGGAGTACTGACTCCTGGCTTCCCACTGATCAAATAATGAAGAGATTTGGTTAAGATTCAAAGGAATGGCAGCTATTTCAAAAGGACAGTTCATTGGGTCAGTTTTTTGACTTTAAGTTTAAGTTACATATATTAAGCCCTGAAATGCTGTAATGTCATGACATACATTTGATAATGCTTTTATTATGTTATCTTTATGTAACTCAGGGTAGAATAGCATATAAAGACCCATTCTTTTCATGTTATATTTCTATTACTGCCATAAAACCCATTTCCACTTCTTAAAAGAATAATATCATCTCCCTTCTCTCTCTTGATCTTTCCACAAGGCAAATATAGTCTCAAACTGGTCTAGGGAGGTCTACTGTGTCTAGGATTCTTCAAGAAGTCCAGCCAGAGACTGCCAGACTGCATGGTGGCCATCCTGCAAAGCTTACTCCTACCAACAAGAGGGCTATTGTTCAGCAAATCATCACTGGCAAGGTTAAAAATGCAGTCCAAGCCACTCAGTTCATTAATTCTATCATTGATATTCCTGTTGATCCTCAAACAGTGAGAAATACCCTGAAGAAGGCCTCATGTTGCAAATCTCACTTCACTATCTCTTATCTTATCTTATCTTATTTTATCACAGTGCCAATCTAATCCATTGCATCTTATCAGCACGCTTACCCCTTTATCTTATCAATGATGTCATGGTCTAGAACCTAACACATGTTTCACATGAAGCCAGCTTCTTTTTCATTTCCACTTGGCTTTTCTTCCATTTGATGGACAGCCTCGCTTCCTAGCTTCTTTCTCTCACACTCATGAGAACAGTATATCCCTATGTAGTAGATAGTGTCAGACACAGCTTGGTCTGTGTGCATGTACCTGTAGTATAAATACTTAAATGCAGCAACCAAACAAGCCAGTCTTGTTCTGGTTGGATTCCCTCTAATCAGTTCCTATCATTCTATCTTGTCTTTAGTTGAGGTGCCTAGTCCTTGTGATTAAGGTTGCCTTCAGACACCAGAGGATGATGAGGGACTAATGGCTAGGAGTCCGAAGGTAGACATCTAAGAACTGTTAAAATTCGTACAGACCCCTTGTTTCTTTTTCCTTTCTCTTTTCTTCCATCCACAAGTTCCTCATCATTTCCATGTACACTTAGTCATCCACAGCTTTGTACTATTCCTTACTGCGGATTACCTACTCCTTCCATTATATTCCATAGGGTTCTATGGCACCATTTTATTGACCAATCATCTTCGCTCTTATTGTTCCTTTTTCCTACTTATAAGTGATTCCCCATCGCCTCTATTTTTCTCTAACCTTGACCTCCTCGAGTATCCTCCTAGATACATCTTGGCAAATATATCCTTTGTTCCCTGAACCCTCTGTGTGACCTCGTCCTGCACTTGAAAGGATGCTTCAACCCTTAAGCTCTATCCAAGCTTTATAGGTTGTCTTTGTCACTCTCAGAACCTTGTCTCCAATCCCTCAACCCTTGAAGAACCTCGTCATCTTGATCCCTTCG